>OVBE01004373.1:0-24126 GCA_900406425.1 Iberis pinnata | reverse complement strand
CCGGACCCGATCGGGTCTTACCCGAACCCGACCCGAGGACCCGAATGCCCAGCCCTAGTATCTGACGCCATTGAAGACGGTGTAGAGGAGAAGCAACAGGGAGAGAAAAAGTAGGGTTAGGATCTTTCTTTTTAGGCTGATACCATATAGAGAATATTTCTTAATATTAATATTGTATTATGAGATTACACAGATATATACTTAGACATCGAGAGGTATAATAACTACAAAGATACAATAATAAACATGATTGATTGTAATTGATGTTATTTCCTTAATACTTGCTTCTTACTTTCCTTCGGAAAGTCTGTTTTTTCTTAATAGAAACGTAAATTGCAAAAAAAAAATTGCAGACAAAGGAGATTTTTTTTGTCAAACCATATATTTTATAAAGCTAGAGTTAACACTCTATAAAAGGAGTAAAGGTTACAAATAACAACAAAGCATTAATGAAAACATTCACTACCCTATTAAAAGTAGGAACAACGTAAAAAGAAGATAGAGATGACAATCGAACATGACGAAACACCGTGGATACTTCGCATCTCATTGACAAAGATTCCCACAAGGGGGAAAGAGTAGGACTTTTCTATTAGGACCAACACACCAATCAAAGAGAATGTCCTCCTTTAAACACCATGCCATTGAAAGACCAAAAGATCTTGTTACTAGATGGCGAAATAAGCTATTGTTTTCAAATAGCCAAAGAACGTTAGCTTTCCAAAGGATCCAAAATATCAGCTGGAACTTGAAAAGGTGAAAGACAAATCCATTGAAGTCTTGCATTATCCACACTTCATCTACAAAACAGTAGACAAACAAGCTATAACAAGAGACTAAGCTCTTAACGTTAGAATAAACTAGAACAAATCTAGTAAAGACCTCAATACAAGGTAAGATAGGTACACAATAGAAATGACTAAATCGATCTACTTCTAAGGACATGGGTGAAATTACGAGCAAATAACCTCCAATATATATCCAAGGTAATTTCACTAATAAAATATGAAGCTAAGGTTTAATAGTAAACTCTACATAACATCTTACTTCTATCTTCTTATTCTGCCTAAATAACCAAAGATCCAAGAGGAAATAATTTAAGGAAACTAGAACATGCAATCCATACCTGAACAAACATAATATGTTCACCGAGCTAACCAAATGTAATAAATCTTCAATGCAAGAGGAGCATACAATAGTATAGCAAGACTCTTTCTCTGGTCTTCTGCTTCGGAGAATTAGAATGTAAAAGTTGCATATAGCAGTAAAGGCTCGCATAATAGCGAGAAAGAAGTACCATGATATCTCAATCCATGATCGAATCCAGCGAAGAGATGCTTCCAGAGCTTGGTTTAGAGTCTGCAACAAGGCTAAGCTCCATCGATGAGACTCATTGGAAATTAGGCTAAGGAGGAAGCCGCCAAGATCTGGTTGAAATCAGGAATGGACAGGATTAGTCGCAAGGTATGTGACTTGACGGAACTTGTCGGAGGCAGCTTCCATCATAGATCCAATCCAGAAAGAAGCAGATCTAGAAGACTAAAACAGATAGAAGCAGAGCCATAGATCTGAGATATGAAACAGCCTCGTCCTGCATCAGAGAGAGAGACACCGCTAGTCCCATTGACAAAGAACCTCGTCGGAGAAGCTCTACCGCTCCGACAAAAGAGATTCTATTGTCGTGGTTTGCAGCGAAAGATCAACGACATGTGGAAACGAGAATTTAGAGACGAAAAAGATAGCTAAAATTGGGGGAAATGTGTTAAAAACATAGAGAAAGATGATTCTTTGCAATAGTACCCAAAACCCCAAGTACATATTTGTATTTACTGGGAAGAGAGAAGACATAAATTTTTCCAAGAAAGTGACATAAATTCTATGAAAGAAGAGACGCATTATTAGGATTAAGAGAGACAATATCTCTATTATTATTAGTTTATATATTATTAGGACTTACACCTGATTGGTTTAGATATTATTAGGAAATTTGTTTTTAATTTTAACCGAAATCACAATTTTTAATCGTGTTTTTTAAGCTTAAATTGCAATTTAGGATTGTAAATTGTTTGGGGGTAAAATCGATGAGAACGAGTAGTTTGAGGAGTAGGCTAAAGAGATGTCTAAGTTCATGGAGAATTTCAAGAGCTCTAAAATTCAAGAAAAAATAATGTAGACGTACAAAGTTTAAAAGTCTAGTGAAGTCAACTCATATATATATATATATATATATTATTTTGCCCACGTAAAAAGATTTACTTGTTTTTTTCAACCATCATCTAAATTCTTATTATTGTAAATCGTTTAATACATAAGGAAGTAGAAAATAAGGACAAGTATGAAAAATATTAGCCACAATCGGCGAAGTTATTGCCTTTTTTTGCTAAGATGTCAGCACAAATATAAGAGCAGTTGCGTTAGAGAACTCTCATAGAAGTTCTTAATAAAAATTTTAATACTTTTTTTCTTAAAGTTTATACACTTAAGAAACTTATTTTTCTTACATTGTATTTGATGTCCATTGAAAGTTCTTAATACAAAAACTTCACAAAAAAAAATTGGCACAAACACACATACAAACACAAAATCTGAAACACATTGCTAAATCTTAACACATACACTTTATCTAATTTCATGTGTTTTTGGCTTATACTCATGTTTTGGCTTATACACATTGTTAAACACATTGGGAAACCGTTTTGGCTTATACTCATGTTTTGGATATCAGAAGAACAACAAACGGATTGGAAATGTTGTGCTTGTACCTGAACCTGTTGCATCTGGAATTCCTGTAGTTGCTGTCCAAAACTCAACTACTTCAACTTCCATTGTTCTTCCTTTCGTTGCTCCTCCTTCGTCTTCAGCTTCATTTCTACATAACAACACATACAATTAGACTACGTATCACACAAATCAAACACTTAACAACAACAAATACAGAACAATACTTAAAAGACCACAGTTAAGCACTCATCAACTTGTCTCCTACTTACACTTAGACACATACTTGAAGACCACACTTAAACAATTAAAACTTAAACATATACTTGAGCTCATTTGACGGATCATCAATACGACACTAAAAACAAACTTATTCATAAATCAACAACATACATAAATCAATTGATAATAATCAAACAAATCAGACCATATATACATAAGGAATAAGCAATGATGCAATTATGTATTAACAAATATGATACTCAATACATAAGAAACCAAAACTAGTACAAACGATGTTCTTATCTTTACCTGCCATTTTTATTTTGTAGAGTCCATGTACAATCATCATATCCCTCAATAAGAACTTTGTGCATTTGAATCCTAATCACAAGAGACAGCAAAAAGACTAAATTCCAAAATCTAAATTGGGTGTTACAAACTCAAAACCATAAAATGAAAAAAATCACATATGTAGCATTCCCAATGAAATCATCTGTAGAGAGTATATTACTATTCCAATCTAACAAAATCCGATCTTTCTTCATACCCATTTCTCGAATCTTCTCAATCATGGAGAATTTGCGCAAAAAGCTCAAATCACCAGACTTTGGATCAATGGTGGCTTCTCTTGAATCTTGATTAATCCTTGTTAACGAAGAAGATGAAACATGACCGTTCATGAGACCTTGAGACGCCATTTTTGATAAACCAAAAAAACGTTGCGTCAAAAGCTTCCTCATCATCGCAAGAAAATCAAACAAAACGAGTGAAATCGATTACTAAAATAGACCAATCGGCTCATGCAGATGATATAGTAAAATCGATTACCTCAAACCTCGTCTCCTACTACGATTTCACAGAGATTTTTGCCGGAGAAGACAAATCGCCTTCGTCGTCGCTTTCTCCAGAGATAAAAACCATTAACCCTGGATTTCACGATTGAGAAAAGAAAAAAAAACCCAAAAAAAGCAGACTGATCAGTAGTTGACACGTTAGCATATCTTAGATGGTCTTAAAATTCTTACTTAAGACTCGTTTCTTATATAATTGTATTTAAAATGTTTAATTTTTTTTCAACATATAGTCTAATACATCTTAAGAACCACTTAAGATATATTAATGGACATGCTCTTAGCTTCTCGCTTCTGCTTCTGATGGACAAATCGAATTTCATTGAAACTGTTGGTCCACGTATTGATGACTTCACTGAAATGTCTTACTCGTAGGTTCGATATTTTATAGGTAACAACTTGAGTTACAATGAGTGAATCACCTTCAAATTCAATGAGTAAGAAATTTGCTTGTTAATTAAACTTTTGAAGGATTTTTAACTTTTTAATTGGATAGCCAATCACGAAACTTTTTTTAACTAACTATGTATGATTGAAAAAATATACCTGGATTTTATTTGAGATATTTTAGATTAATGGACCTATAATTTTTTTGACTAATGCTAAAACTAAAATTTTCTATGTTTTCTTAACTTAACTAAATCTTAATTATCTAAATATTTCTAAATATTTTTAAATCGATTAAAGAATTCAAAATTTTTGAACTTTTCCACTTTCCTTTTCCATGGTAGGAAAAAAAATGAAAAACACAAAATTTACATTCACCACCATCACTCAACATTTAACATTCACTATTCAAATGTTCGATTTAACATTCAACGATTTCAAATTCTTGCAAAACTGAACTTGCAAATACACAAAAGTTCTTTGTCTTCTTTGCTTCTCCCTCTCTTTTTTCACAAGATTAAGATTGCATAAGTCAACGAGACTAAAGAAGAGGGTCTTCCACCGCCGACCATCTCTCTTGCACCGCGATCTCCGGGGTCCCCAGTAAATCTAGCCCGACGACCTCCCTATGCAACCTTTCCAGCAACTAACTCATCCTCTTATTTCTTTTTTAAATGCACTTCACAGGATCCACAGAACTGTAGAAACACTCAGCGGCGAAGCAGTTCGGCCAGTCTGCTTCGCGGTGCTACGACTAGGAGGGCGGTGAGCTTTGAAATGAAGACCCTCAAGGCGAGTCGTCTCATATCGCCGAAAGATATAAATTTTTTCTTCTCTTGTAGGCGGCGCTGGGACTGCAGTTTGCATGAGGGACGTTTCTTCTAGATCTGACGGTGGTGAGGTATGTCCCTATTCGCCGAAAATCTAGCATTCGTCTCCAGAGTTTGCGGCGGCGCTTCAGATCTTTCACCTCCTCCTCTCTTTTTGTGCACCCATGTGGACAGTGGCGGTTAGCGAATCGCTCCTGCTTGAAAGCCTCCGTCGGGCTACCGGTAAGCTTTCTAGTGGAGTTCGCGGCAGCGGGTTTGTAGGTTCTCTGCAAACTCATAGGATTACTAAGCTTTTTTGGGTTAGAGTTTCGGTCCACTAAAAATGTTAGGAAGTCTACTTTTTCTAAGTATGTTTGTTTAGGGTTTTGGCCCACTAAAAATATTAGGAAGTCCACTATTTCCTAGTATGTTTGTTTAGGGTTTTGGGGTTTTGGATTTGGTTGTTGGATCAAAAATGTAATGGATTTTTTTTTTTTTTTGATAAAGTAAATTGTAATGGATTTTTTTGAATGTATATTAGTATATTACTTATATTTAATAGAAAACATGGTATCGAAAAAAAAATTGAACTTGCACAAATTAGATTTGCGTGAATCGAGCAAAAGAAGACGAAGCTCGTACAAAGAAAATTGAACTAATTCACTTCCCAATTGAAAACTGTATTTCAATAATATATGATATTGCTTAGGGTTTGTAATGGTGTATTTATTTTACAAATTATAAAGCTAAAAATGTCTATTTAGCCAATTTTCTTTTATTTTTAAATTTGTATTGATACTATGTGTTAATCAATAAATAATTTTTAAATATTAATTGAAATATAGTATTATTAGTCTAGTGATTTATTATTCAATTTTAAATTCATCTTATATTTTTATAAATTGAGAACGTTTAAATCAAAAATGCAAAAACGAAATTAAAAAAAAAAATTGTATTATGTTAAAATCATAGGACCAATAACACTAACTTAATATATTGATATGTCTCTGTATGCATAGATATTTATATATTTAAGGATATAAATTTACTTAAAAATGGTCACATAAAAGTGATAACAATCTAACATATAGCTCAGCTGAACATGGACAATGATAGACAACAACTTTAGAGATATAGCCTGTGTAAATTAATGATAGACAATAACTTTAGAGATGTACCTTACATACATTAAAAATAAAAGCAAAACTTTAAAATACTTGAAAACTTGACAAATATCCACTATATTAATGGACAAAACTTGTGTTCACCCCCATGGTGAATTCTCAAATTCACCTCACTCATTTACACCAATCATTTTGCCACCTAGGATTAGTAAAAAAAACAATAAATTAAATGCTTAATTTCAAAATATAAATCCTAAACCCCAAAATATATATATATCTTAAACCCCAAAACATATATCATAAACAAAAAATATAAACCCTAAACCCTAACCCCAAAATATAAACCTTAAACCCCAAAATATAAACCCTAAACCTCAAAATATAACCCTAAACCCAAAAATATAAACCCTAACCCAAAAATATAAACCCTAAACCCCAAAATATAAACCCTAAACCTCAAAANCCCCAAAATATAAACCATAAAACCCAAAATATAAACCCTAAACCTCAAAATATAAACCCCAAACCCTAAACCCTAACCAAAATATAAACCATAAACCCTAAAAAATAAACCCTAAACCCAAAATATAATTCCTAAACCCCAAAATATAAACCCTAAACTCCAAATATAAACCCTAAACCTCAAATATAAATCTTAACCCCAAAATATAAACCTTAAACCCCAAAACATAAACCCTAAACCCAAAATATAAACCCCTAACCCCAAAATATTNNNCTAACCCCAAAATATTTTTGGGATTTAGGGTTTATATTTTAAGGTTTAGGGTTTATAATTTAGGGTTATGGTTTATATTTTGGAGTTTAAGGTTTATATTTTGGGGTTTAGTGTTTATATTTTGGGGTTTAGGGTTTATATTTTGGGGGTTAAAGTTNTTTAGGGTTTGGGGTTTATATTTTGAGGTTTAGGGTTTATATTTTGGGGTTTAAGTTTATATTTTGGGGTTAGAGTTTATATTTTGTGGTTAAAGTTTATATTTTTGGGGTTAAGCTTTATATTGGGTTATGGTTTATTTTTAGGGGTTTAGGGTTTATATTTTGGGGGTTAAAGTTTATATTTGGGGTTTAGGGTTTATATTTTTTGTTAGAGATTTATTTTTTGGGGTTTAGGATTTATATTTTGGGGTTTAAGATTTATATTTTGGAATTAAGCATTTAATTTAATGTTTTTTTACTAATCCTAGGTGGCAAGTGTAGATGAGTGAGGTGAATTTGAGAATTCACCATAGAGGTGAACCCAAGTTTTTTCCTATATTAAGGGGATTTTTTTCTCTCTATCAAAATAATTGATGTTTAAGAAAAAATAAAAACATTATTATGGATGAAAATAACAAAAAAATAAATATATTATATTATTCATATAACCAAACAAATCTCTATTTATATATATATTTATTAAAGTTTTTTTATGAAAGAAATAATTATTGAAAACAAAAATATAATTAATATATAAATTTACGGTTACATATTAGAAATATAAAATATTTAAATGAAAAATCTACGTACATCTTTCATTTTAAATTTAATCATATTTTTTTAAATAGCTTATTGAATATTATATTTTAGTAAAATATAAAATTAATAACATATATGTTTGAAAAATTATAATATTTTATATCTACTTTTAATGGTTACATTTATAATTAAATATAATTTTTTATTATTTTTGAATTTATAATTTACTATCTAAAACTAATTCTAGGGCTGGGCATTCCGGTTTACAGTTCAATTTTTCCAGTTTTTCAGTTTTATGAAAACTAAAACCATCCGGTTTAAAGTCCGATTATGGTATGGTTTCGGTTTAGTTTTTTGGTTTACGGTTTAAAAGGTTTTAAAAAAAGAACTACAAAAAAATATAACAAGTTAATTTAGTTCGGTTTGGTCACAGTTTTAGTTTTATATGTGAAATTTACGACTCTACAACAATGTGCATATGGAAATATTAAAAAAGGCAGAAAGTTCAAAAACAAAGTCATATATTCAAATCAAAATTAATTATGTAAAAATAGAAGCTTATG
This sequence comes from Iberis pinnata, assembly GCA_900406425.1. NCBI lineage: Eukaryota > Viridiplantae > Streptophyta > Magnoliopsida > Brassicales > Brassicaceae > Iberis > Iberis pinnata. Next base: position 15,979 of record OVBE01004373.1, on the reverse strand, counting down.
GAGAAAACTCAAAAAGAAACTTCAAGTCAAGTGTTGTCACTGGTCAAGATCATTCGCCTCTTCATGTTGTTTTTGTCGACAACTAGTTATATTAGATTATAAGAACAAACCCACAAAGAGTACATGACAATCCCACAAGGGAATTTACAAACCCATACTCGGGTAATTCAATTGTCCTCTTGAAGAGGAGAATGACAACTCCTAATTGGAGTTTAAGCAATCCCTGTACCGGGATGTCTACATCTAATCCCTTTACTGGGATTTCTAAAATTAATATTATGGTTAACCTAGAACCAACCCCTGTCTTCCCATAGACTCGGTAATAACCGGCGCGGAAGTGGTGCAAAGATCGCATAACCTTTGAGGACTTATCCCTAAAACCTAAGACAACTAAGAGGTCGACATAACTTATTAAACTACAAATGACATAGACATAAAGATAACAAAAAAGATCAAAAAAGCCCAATATAAGGTCCAAAATATGATGAGCTAAAGATGTAGTTAGGGCAACGCCGCTTGACATGAGTTTCGTCCACCAATTCCCGAGACAAAGTACGGCGGCAGAGAACCACCGCCAAACCGAGATGCCGAAGGTTGCATGGACTAGCGGGAACTCTAGACAGACGAAGAGAGACCAACCACCAAGAAGATCGGAGTAACAAGGATGCCCAACCGAAAACTCAAATCGTTGCCATGCTTCAGAGATCCAGAAAGATCTAGATCTTTGACGCCGTCGATCCAATCCCGACATGCATGCTTCAAGGGAATCAAAGCTGCAAACACCGAAACACCAGTTAAAATTGATCTTGAAGTTCGCCGGTGGGAGATGGAAGGAGACGACGAGCATGCATGCCGGCGGAAAGGGTAGAGCAGTGAAGAGCATCGCCGGAATACCGAAGAGCTTTGCGAAAGTGCACCAAGAGACTCCGTCTTTGAAAACAAAAAGCAAAAGACCGATAACCTGAGATATATAGCCGTATGTACATATCGCCGGCGACGGCACAAGGCCGGCCGCCGGCTTAAAAGAAAACGATGAAAGGACGCGCAAGGCTAGAGAGAAGGGTGAGAGAAATTTAAGAGAGAGAAGAAAATCAACTTTGGTCTTCATGTTGTTTAAGAATCTCTAATTTAATAAAATAATGGTGTTGTAATATTTCTTTATCATGCTTAAGCTACAAGCTCCAATAACGGTTTTATTTAATATGATTTATGAAAAGATGACTTAATTTTACCAACTCGTAAGAATGATTAGATTCTCAAAACTTGTTATTCTACTACTCAAATTTATGTGATAAATAAGAAATCACAATGTTTAACTCATATAATTAGGATTATTAGTATAGTTCATAACTTCATATTGCTATATAACTTTAAACAACTCTAAAGTAAAACTCATACATGTGCATTATTCTGATAAATTTGTAAAACAAAACTCAAATTCATCTACAAACTACAAAGCCTAAAGAAAAGAGAAAGGAAACCAAACCTAGAGGTTACATAGAAAACCAATATCGAAGATGAAAATGACAATGTACAAAGCTTTAGTAAATAATAAACAAATTAGCAAAATCAAAATTTCAAATGTTTAGCTGGGATACGGGTAGCTATTATCTATGGTTTTTTTTATGATTATATATATTATAAAAAATCATTAAAAAAACCAAAAAACTCAAACGGTTTAAGATTAACTGAATCGAAATCGAAATAATTTTAATATTGTAACCTAACGGGTTAGTAAAACTGAGACCAAACCAAATCAGCTAATTACAATTTAGTTCGGTTTTGTCGGATACGATTTATTTGCCCAGACATAACTAATCATGCGCTGCGCTGTCAACTAGTTGGATAATGTTTATCTATTCTTAAATTTTTTTCATTAAATAACTTCACTTTTGAGTTTTTTTTTTGTTTTTTACATTTTATTGCGAGAAAATTCTCATATATCTCTAGATAGTTTTAAGAGATATGTTTGATAAAGAAAATGTGTAATTTTACCAAAATTAAATACGAGTGATTAAATATGTGGTTTGAGAACTATCGATAGTTAAGTAAATATATTTATCCTTTGTCCAAAACCACATTGAAATGATACTACATGAGTGTGGTGAGAATGTATTTCAATTATGATATAATTAAAAAAAAAAACATTTCAGACATTTCATCTTCTAATTTAGTCTTGTAATAGTAATAGCGAAAAAATAAATGTACACAAAATAGTTCTAGTTGCTGAACAAAACAATCAACTCGTAATGATAAACTATCAAAATAGTTAACTGGTCATGATCGAATTAGTTTTACAATTACGAGTTTATTGTTCTGTTAAACAATTGAGAGAATTGATGTTGTTGGAGGGAGAGGGAAGATTTATGTTATATGTTTTTACAAGATAAAAGAGGTTTATTTATACTTAAGAATTTTAGAAGTGGAGTTATTTGGCCTCGCCTAACTTAATGGATAAGCTTTACAGATGGATAAACATTATCGTCAAATTGACAGTATACTAAGTGAGTTTTAGATAAATTTTTAGGTGATTCTAAAATTTGCTTTAAAATTTTTTATAATCCCGTCTAATATATCCACTGTTTAAAATATTTTTAATAACAATAGATTTTATAAAACTTTTTACAAATAACAGTAAATTTTATAAAATATTTTAAAATTCTTATTTCGATAAAAAATTCATTTATTATTTTAACATAAATCCTTCCAAATTTTACGTATTAATTTAAAGTGGTAGATATTAGCTTTTAGAAAATTCTTTACTGGTTTATTTGGAAGGCAAAAGCAGAAAAAGAAAAAAAACCCGTACAACTGAAGATTGAACGTGTGTTTTCAAAGCCAAATAATTTTGAAGTTCATGGTGGTAACTTATATTGAAGTTTCTACCACTTCAAAGACACAAAAACACATATAACTCTGAAATAAAAAAAACCAATAATTAACATATTTGAAAGCATAGATATTCATTCCTTAAGCCATCTCTCATTCTTCTCTCCATTCATATCCCAAAAACAAAACCCCCCATGAAGTAAATCGAAAACAAAGCAATAATCTTGTTTAAAATAGTGTATCCATATGGAATTGTAATATACAAAGCAGATGCTTCGACTCATTGAGAGCCAATTCTGCCCTAAGCCAAGTACCTAAACATGTTAGGATTCTCTTTGTCCCTCTCCAAATAATCTCTTGTTATTAAATCCTCCATACGTTTCTTAATCGCTTTAATGTCAGGCTGCAATAATCACAAATCCAACTTACTTCCATAAACTCATCACTACAAATCTCTATTTGTGTGTGTGTGTGTATGTATCTTACCTTGAACATTCGGCTTAGTTGCTCAACGCATTCAGACACAAGTTGTTGGTGTCCCAATACTTTTCTGCTCTTCATGATCCTAACAATGGCAGCATCAATTGCGTAGCGTCTGTCTTTATCAACATCTTCAACGACTTTCTTCCTTTCATCAACGGGAGGAAGAGGGATCTGCAGAGATTGTAAACCCGCCAAAAGTTTATATACAATACTATTAATACATGAAATGCATCGACAGTTTTGTGTTGACAGACCTTTATTCTGCGCATTCTATCGGTGAATTTGGAGTTGAATTCAAAAACATCAGTCTGCGAAACAGTCTTTGTACTTGGCTCTTTGACAAGAATCTTGTACTTAGCACATGACAATGAATGAAGCAACCTCACTAAATCTTCATGGCTTAGGTTTAGTTGAGTTAGAATCTCAGTGTAACTCAATTTTTCTGTTGTGTTGAAGAGTAAAAGCACAGCAGCCTGAAAGCGAAATACAGAGAGATTACACAAGAAAGATCGAGTATATATATATTATTATATATGAACTGTTTATGAGAAATCAATGCTACCTGGTAAGTTGAGACGATCAACTCGATGGGCTTCTGATCAAACTTCCCATTAATGTGACAGGTTCCAAGTGAATAGATCCAGGTAAGTTTCCTATGTTTCGTTTTCGTTTCATAAAACCCCTTGAAAACTTCAACACACTTAACCTAAAATAACGAAATCAAGGGATCAGATTTATCTGGAGCTAACATTTTTCCTTTAACTAAGCTAGTACATTAATTCAATAGAGGTTTACCATTTCACTGGGTAGGTTTATGTCGGATGATTTGTAACTTGGCCAAAAACCAGTGGTAAGAACAGTAACCGTCAAATCAATCCCTGGGTTTGCAGCCGGGTTATTGGCTAAGTAATCTTCAAAACTGTTTTGATTTTCTCTCGCCAATGTCAAATCCGTCACCTGCAACCAAGAGATTAATCATATAGAAATCATATATCATCAGAGCAACCACCTCTTTGGATAATAAATAGATACAGGGACACTTGAACTAACCATGCCCTCCATCTTAGAAGTAAACTGGCCACCACATTGTTGCTTTAGCTTTGTAAGAATACTTCTCTCATGATCATCATTAGCACTGCGATCAAATAAAAGCCTACGTGCCAGCTTCTTTCTGCAAAACAGGCATTAAGAAAACAGCTTGAAACATGTTATATCAACTTCTGTCATTCCACAACTAGATTACTGGAAAGAGTCTTAACAATGTGCTAGTATAAACATAACATAGAAAGCAAAATTAGATCTGTGGATAGAGAAAAAATTGGGTGGAAGATAAACCTGTAAAACTCTGCAAATAGATCCTTGTCACTTATATAAGCAAGCAATTTGACCACCTGCAAAAACATAAGAATTTTCAGCACCAATTTCAGGAAAAATTGAAAAGTGAATTAAGCAAACAGTTTGAGGAGAACATGTACCTTTTCAAGCGTATCTTCAATAGCTTCATCACTAAGCTTCTCACTTCCCCCCTTCTTAAGGATATTGTCACAAAACGTTGCGAGTAACTCTGCACTTGAACTTCCAGCTACTGTTTTGTTACAGAAAATCTCAAATGCTTCTTTCAAAGCCTACAACAGGTTTCAAAAAACTTAATATTACAAAGAAAAATATATGCATGAATAAGATAGATGCAAGACAAGTATGCAGAAAGCACATTTAACCTTGTGGAAGAGGGTATGGTTCTGGAAACACTCAGTGACATAGACCATGTATTTATCATGGAGTTCAATCACTTTTCTGATAAGAACCTAAAAGCAATGGAAGAAAAAGTTAACGACTAAAGAACAAAACATCTTCACTAGTTGAATTAGTTGACACGATTTTTTTCTTACCTGTTCCTGCACGCTAGCAGTGTTTGCAGCCTGTGGAATAATATAAGTATCTTAGCGATCATAAGCAAGAAGATAAAACAGAAAGAAAAATTCGTGAATCAAAAAGTAAAACATTATGAACCTGATTAGTAGCTATGTCTTCAGCCTGTTGGACAAGTGCGTTACCTTCTGCTGTGACATGCTGTATACAAATTACAATTGCAGTTAATTTATTTATACAATAATTAAGATAACAAATGAACAACAGGTAAAAAGGCTTCGCCTTCGCTATTCATAAGAAAAATAATAAAGAGAGGTAAGAAACCTGCTTAAATATGTTTGCGACAGGTTCCAAACCTCGCACAATCTTATGATAAAGCCTGTACATCCTAGAGAGATCATCCACCTGTATGAACACACATACTCAATTAAAGAAAGAAACGAAGAGACTAGCTTATTTGTACGGGAAAAAAAACTTGCTCCACCTTGTCATCTCTCAGAAGTGCACGACATCCTGAATGCTCTTTTTCCAGAAGCTGATTTGCATACACCACTAACAACTCATGTTGTACTTTCTGTTTCCACAAGATAAATATAGAAGTCAAACACATATTAATCTTAAATTTAATTTATGCTCAGACAACACAGTTAAACTTCTCTGCAAAACAGTCTGAAGAAAGTATGTCTCTACAAATAGTAATTGCAAAATCATGGCTCCTGTTACTAGATGCATAATGACAGAATGTTGAGCATAATGTATCATAACCAACCTCGACCAGCTTTGGCTCACTACTTGAATGAAGGTAGTGAGTTACTCTCTCCCTCTCCTTCTTTAGACATTCTTCAGACTGTTAACATGAAGTATAGTCGTTAAAAATATATTATACCAATGCCGAATGAAATTACAATCTAGTAAATGATATCAAGGTCATGCCTTCAGCATGTAATCAGGGCAAGAATCCTCTTGGATCCAGCTTGATGCCTTGCGAGAATAGTAAGATGCTGTATCTTGAAGCAAGAAATTTTCAAAATCTTCTTCATATCTTTCCATCTGTCCCATTCCAATCTCTACATAAATATCTAACACGTTTTTCAGTAGTGCCCTATCAATCTGCTCTCCCTCACGTTCTTTATCAACCTGACATACAAACAGGTCAGGTTAGACCTTAATTTAGGCAAAGAATCAGAGTTGGATGTCAATGCACGTAAAATATGCCATACTTACAAGCGCTATTACAGCTTCTTTGACCTTAGAATGCAACTCATTATAAACCTGAAGCAAACAAAAGAAAGGAACAATTACTACATTTTAAATACAATGGAAACCATAAAGTCACAAGAATGAATGCCAACCAGGTCACGGAAGCATGTCAGACCAACTTCATTCAATGGTGGAAGTGATCTCCGAGCAATGAAGTAACGGTCAAGATAGTAGAAGAAGCGGGATAGCCATCTAACCATGACTTTATGGTTTGACCATCTTTTAACCAGCTCCCGCAGCATATATTCATCATGCTTCTCCCTTAAAGCTGGCAAAACCTAAAAACAGAAAACAAGAGAGCAAATAACCAAACAGTTTTATCAACTATAGGATCAAGAAGAGAAGAAGGTACACGAGTTCTTGGCATATGAAACGATGCACAAAAGTAAAAACTTAGGAGTTAGACAATGAGTAAAAGTAGTACAAACTTCAGGGCTGACTTATAACTAGAAACTAAACATCAACCAAACTCACTGTTGAATTAATATATTCCTCAAATGCTTCACGATACTTGTCATAAAGCTGCTGTGAGTAATCATGAGGAGGTTTCTGAGTGCACATGTTGTAAATAGTCCTGAAGATTACATAAAATCCCAAAAACAGTAAGTACCAGCTACAAACAAGTAAAGAGTTATAAAGTAAATAACAAGAATCAAACTTACGTATAAAGCATCATATATTGCTCAGAGTCAAACGCCGGCTCAGGCAATCCTTCCAGAATCCGTTTCAGCTTGGTGATACCAGTCTGCATATAGTCCCATCCTTGATCCAAGTCAATTGTCTTGCGCTCCATGTTGAGAAGTAACTTTCCAAACTATCGCCTGAACCTAAGCTTAACAATGAACAAGGAAAAAAAACCAAAATTTAGGAAAAAAATAACAAAACAAAGACTAAAACAGTAGACAATCAAAATTTATGGCAACACATTAACACTAACGTTATCGAATTCTAAACTAATTTAACACCAAAACTATGAGATTCTAAGTTTTTAAGGGCAAGGAACACGAGAACATACAGTACCAATTCAATCGAGATAAACCAATGTAAACCTAACAATACTAATCCCTACACATACTCAAAATCACGATAAAACAGAAAAAAACGATTCAAATATCAAGAATAAAAAGAGAAGAAAATCGAGACATGTAGTGCTACCGCGAGATCTTAAACCCTAATCAGACGAACCGTTCGTTTACCTTCAGAAAAGACCTTGACGATTACCAATTCCCGATTGAACAGGATCGGAAGATCTTTGGGATCGAAAAATAAGAGAGAGAAATTCAAACTCTGAAAATCGCTCAGGGAAGAAGAAGTCGAGACCTTTGAGAAAAGCGGTGAACAAAAGATATCTGAGGAAGGAAAGAAGTCGTAGATTAAATCAATAATTTATATTAGTTTCAGAATATTTAATATCTTAACTTTTAAGTAATTTAATTTAATTGTTGATAAAAAGGAAAAATACAGATCTACCATAAAATGCAGCGGATTGTTTTTTTCTTCTTTTTTTTTGTAAAGCCCAGACTTTTGCTAGCGTTATTTATTACTTTTCCTTAATTGTCATGTTTCGTTTATACATATGGGTAGGGTTGGGATTCGAGTTGGTTCGAGTAGAAATGAGTCAAAAATTTCGATTATCGGTTATTCGGTATATGAGAATTGTTTCGCTTCCGAACCAAATTTTAAATCGGTTCGAATCGGTTTAGGTATCGGTTTTTTTTGTCACATTTTTTCGAGAAAACCCGAATCTAAATCAGAAACCTAAATAACCGTTAATTTCGGTTTATTTTCGGTTAGTTTTTCTGAGAAAACCAAAATTAACAGTTATTTTGGTTTCCGATAACCGAAATAACCGATTGCCGAGACTACAACCTTTTTTGTACACTTAACTAGAATGATACCTATTTAAAATTTCAGTCCCGCACAAATATGTTTACAAGTTTACAAGCTCTTATTAAGTCTAGAAATGAACACACAAACATACATACTTGAACATTTTAGAAGTTTTGAAATTAAAACTTAAAACTAGGTCTGGCCACTCACACTTATCAGTTATTATTGCTTCAACCTGAAATTAAAAAGATTACTCATATTAGAACCTAGTCACCAACATTACAACAGAATTGAGATTAAATTTAGGACTCAACAATACAACAGACTTGATAAGAAACAATACAACAAGACAACAACAGATGAATTAACACAACATACTTGGGACAACAAAAGATGCATTAACACAACAGATGAGTTAACACAACAAGACAACAACATATGCATTAACACAACATACTTGAGATTAGATGCATTAACACAATAGATGAGCAAACTCATGAATTAGTGAATTACCTTGATTTGCATAGTTGAGAAGTCCAGGAGTTCAGGTTATCATGCTGCATCATTTGTCATCAATCCAGTAGCTGCAAAAAGCAAGAAAGACTTAAACTATTAATTTGTTAGAACTAATTTGCAGATTTTAGATTAGTTTATTAACCTAAGGAGTCTTGAAATTCAAGTTCTTCAATCATTTGGAGGAGGTTTGCATATTTTTCAGCTTGAATGGATGTCCTCAACCATTGTTGTGCACAAATCAAAGCCTCAAGTATGGCAGGAGTTAGACAGCTTCTGTAAGAGTCTAAGATACAACCACTTGTGCTGAATGTTGACTCTGAAGCAACATAGGACAATTGAATGGCAAAAACATCTCTTGCAAGCTCAGATAATATAGAATATTTAATGTTATTGCGCCTCCACTGAGCTAATATATCAAAGTCTAACCTCAAACTATTTTTGGCTTTTGAAACAACCTTTTCCAGCAAGTAAATGTCTTGTTCACTACTAATCTCTTCATTTGCCGACTCATCTTCCATCTCTGAATACAAAGAATCAAGCCTTTCATACCCATCATCATCTGATAAATCGAAGAGCATATTGGTATCTTGCTATGAGTATGCAGCATTGCTTGTGTTGTCTCCATTATATGATGATTTTGTGCTGCTAAGTCTTGTAGCATACTCCTCAAATAATTTCCTCATTACATATTTAATAGAAGTCTTCAAATTTCACTCTCCATATGCATTTCCTATATAGTTTGTCAAAACAAAGAGAAACAAATTGTATCTTGTTTCTTGGATCAAAAACACTTGCAATTATAATAAGTGGATTCATATTCAACAATTCATACTTCTCACATTTTTGCCTCATTTCTTTTGCTTTTGTTCTCAACTCTGAATCCTCATTACAAGACAGAGAGATTAAATTTCTCTCAATTGTTACAATCTCATTGTAACAAATAGAAGAGGTTATTGTCTTAGAGGCTGAAAAATACAAAGTACAATTGAAGAAAATCTTGAGAAACTTCACAAACCTCTGAACTGAATCCCAATCAACAGATAATGGTGGACCTACACACTTCTCACCATCATCATCCTTTTCCATGAAGTACTCATTGTAAAGTTTATCCTCAGCCAACATCTTCTCGAATCCTAGTCTTAACTTCAGTGCAGCTGTCAACATAAGATATGTTGAGTTCCATCTAGTTGCATAATCCATTGATAAGTTGCCTCTTGTAACTTTTCCAGATAGTACACGCATATGAAAAGAGTTTAATCTTGGACCAGAACTTCTAACATATTTCACTGCATTCCTAATAGCAGTAATACTACTTTTGGCAGTAGTTAAACCATCCCTAACTATTAGGTTGAGGATGTGAGCACAACAACGCATATGCAAGTGTTCACCATTCCTAACTAATGCATAAGGGATTTTTGTTCTCAATTTGTTTGTGAACAACTCCGAAGCTTTGTCATTCCCTTTGGCATTATCAACTGTCACTGTAAAAACTTTCTCAATTCCCCACTGATCTAAGCAACCCATTAACTGATCTGCGCTTGTCTCTCCTTTATGGTTTAACACATGCTTAAAACTAATTATCCTCTTCTGCATCTCCCAATTAGAATCAATACAGTGAGTTGTTACAACCATGTAAATACATGAAGTTGTTGGAGCTACCCAAATATATGTTGTCAAAGATACTCTCTTCTTGTCACCCCCAAATAAGCTTCTTAGCTTTTGTTTCTCTTCCATATACATGCCAAATATGTCTGTTGTTGCTGTCTTTCTACAGTGGACAATGTAAAAAGGCAGCATATTGTGACAAAATCTCTTAAACCCCTCTGACTCTATGAATGAGAAAGGTAACTCATCCAACAAAATCAATTCATTGACAGACTTCCTAAATAGATACTTGCCATATTTCATTGTGGTCACTGCAACAGTGGTATCACTAGCTAGAACCTGCTAAGATCCAGACTCCAAAAAGGTCTTGTATAGCTTGCATCTTAGGATGTGATTCCTCATAGAACTTAGCTTTGTACTACAATACTTGCATGTACATACTGCATTGTTGTCTTCCTTCCGTGTGAAGTGTTGCCATACTTTGGCCCTATGTCCACTCTTCTTCTTAACTTTTGTTGGAAATTCAGAAGTGGATCTCTCTGTAGTTGTCCTTTTACCAGTGACCGAAGGCTCCCTATTCACCTCCTCATGGACCTCCTCTATATTGTCATCATTGTGGGCTGCTTCACCAGACATTCTCACTGCTGAAGAAGTCACAATTAAGCTCCTATTTTTATTATCAAAGTGATATTTCTATACCACCTTGACTAATGACTATGGTAATTATGTGGCATTGTTATTAACAAGCAGACTTATTTAGTTATTTTAAAGGAAGGTGGTATAGGAATACCACCTTGATTGTGATCACATCACAATCCATTTTTCACAAGATTCACACCAATAAGCAAGCAACAATTCTAAAAGAACAACCACACAGTTAATCACACGATTTACAACAATCTAAAATTCACAACTGCATCTAGTCTACTAATTTATTGCTAACAGCTTAACAGTGCATTCACAATCACCTAAATCCTAATTACCAATTACCTAATCTACAATGCAATCACAATAATCTACATTGCTAACAGCTTAACAGGTTTAGAAGAACAACCACATGATTTACAACATTCTCAAGTTCACAATTGAATCTAGTCTACAACTGAATCTACTCCATTTATTCACAGTCGCCTAATTACCAAACATTTCTAAGTTATAACTTCTAAAAAAAAATGAATATCGAAACTTACCTAATTTTGTATGGATTCAGTTTGATTTATGACTTTTTCTCACTCGATACCCAAATTACCTTCCTACACTCACATATACATCAGAAAAGTTCTAATTAGTCACAAATTAAACAATAAACATACTCAAATTGAAGAACTCATTCTAGCATATCGAAACCATAAAATCCTAAATTGAAATTGTAACTGATTAAATAAAGTAAGATTGAAGAAATGACCTGGAGAAATGTTGGAGAGTCGCCTTACAGACGCATGAGACTCGCCAGAGAATCGCTTCAAAATCGCCTAGATATCGCCTCTTCGCCTTCACAGCCGACTCAATGTTTTTTTTAGGGTTACGTAAACTGAAACTCGTAACATTAAGAATCCTATTTATATCTCAGTTTAACTCGGTTAACCGGTAACCGAACCGAAATAACTGAAAACCGAAGGCAAATTAAAAACTATTTTGAACCTACTTTTCGTATTTTCGATATGATTCCGAAAACCAAAATTTCAATTCGGTTTATGTCGAAAATTTTGGTTCGGATTTAAATCCCAGTCCTACATATGAGGAACCTAGTCCTACTCCAACTAGAATTACTAACTCTGAAACTAGGTATCATGTTTATTGCAAACAAATCTAAAGAAAATATGTTAATATCTTATAATATCAAATGTAATATAATCTAGATATACATTATTTATATTATATATATATATATATATATATATTAATTTAGCGAATTAAAAATTGGGTTTACTTATCTTATTTATATAATCCGAAACATGTTTATTATCACATATAAATAATGAGATTGTAACATATATCACTATCAAAAAAATATGACAGATGTTATTGTAATAATTACAAATTAAGGCCTTCTAATTGATTGGTGCACAAAGAAAAAAAAACTTTTATATATTTATTTGTTTCACCTTTTTAAAGTATAATAACAAAAAGAAAATAATCTATTAGTTTTAGAACGTAAACTAGAAATCAAAATATATACATAAAAATAGAAACTAAGGCAAAAAGGAAATCATTTAATTATATAACTAGGTTCTATCATGTGCCATGCGCGGGGTTAATTTTTTTCTTTGATATTTTAAAATCTGGTTAAAAAAATAAAATTTTTGTGTATAGAGTAATTTTTGTGATTATTTTATATATTTTTATATGATGTAATATGTGTATATAGTTAGATAAAATAAGTAAATGTATTATGTAGTTTGACTATTTAAAATGTATGTTCTAGTTTCTAGAATGATAAAATACATGTATTTTGTTATTTATATATATATATATATATATATATATATATAATGTTCGTCAACGTTTTCATATAGCTAAATTTATAATTTATTTAAATGTCATTTGACATATATTAAAATATTTTTTGTGATATGAGATAAAATGATCATATAAACAATAATTTTTGCAAGCAATAGTTTATTTATTTATTTATATTTCCAAAATAAAATAAAATTAAAAATAGTTAGAAGTATATATTAAATTTAAACAACATAAGAAAATATATAGTTGCATAAGAGAGTAAAAACATAAATTTAAAACTTCATAATTCATGACTGTAAAAGGAAAAATAATAATTTGTCATATATAAATATAGAGAACACATTTAACCCGTCAAGCAATATATATATTCTATATGTGAAAACAATAATTTCAAAAACACTAATTCTTACCAAAATAAAAAAATAAAAAAATTAATTAAAAATCTCTATAAAGTTAAAACTTCATAAGAAAAATGAAAATTGAATAAAAGATTAATAACATACATTTAAAATTGCATAAGTCAAGATTTTAAATAATAACCCATCATTATAGATATTGAAAACACATTAACTCATCTTTGGACATAAGATAATTTTGAAATACAATCGTCAAAATAGAAACCTATAAAACAAAAAGATATGGAAATATTCATATTTCAAAATATGAATATATGTGTTATATTTAACTTTATAATTTTATATTATTTTAACCTACGTTGTTTGAAAAACTAAATGAAATTGTTAATTTTGTGGATGATTATTAATTTATTAATCAATGTTTGTTAATTCTATAAATGAAAATATTTTGTTTTATATGAAAATAAAATGCAATTAACAGATTTAATTTATGAAGATTATATTAATTTATTAAAAACGGCGAAGAGAAGAATTTATTATATTCTTCGAAAGAACGAATAACCAAAACCAATATTTTTATAGATATACACAACTTAAATACATGAAAATAATATATATTTTGGAAGATTTTCAAAAGATTTAAAAATAATTATTAAATTTAAAGATATTTCACAATCATATCGTAGTGATTATCTAAGATACGATTGTTGTTATTAAACTATTAAAATTTTGTTAAAATTAATATATTATTTATTCATGTAACAATTATTTTCCAAAATTTATATGTAACTATGGAAAATCTCCTTAAATGTCTCTAAAGATTCATTTGTTTTAAAGATATTTCCGAAATTGATATTTCTGGGAAAATTTTTTTAAAACTTATATGATTTACGTGTTGTTAAGGTAAGATGTGATTGTTGCCATAAAATATTATTGAATATATGTTTTTGGAAGTTTGCCTATATTACTTATTCATTTAACAATTATTTTCCAAAAAATTTTATGTAGTTATGGAAAATCTTCATAAAATGTTCTAAAACATTATTTGTTTGAAATATATTTTCATAACCAATATTCTAGGAAGAATATTCTTATAGATTAATATAATGTGCATTTTTTTTTTTTTTTGTCAACATAATAATATTAGATTAGAGGTAAACCCCCAAAGGATACATAAATCCCACCAAGGGGAAAGTACAAACCCACAAAGGGTAATTGCTCTCATATCGAGAGAAACTTTCTACTACAACTAAACTAGAAGAGAAGAAGCATAATCCAGATTTCTGGACAGTAAGAAGGACAAGCCTTCGAGTACTTTTTAATCCACCTATATCCCTAACAATCGATAAGTTATCGATATAGGGCGTAGAAGGATTTATGTCCAAAGAAGAGAAAACCTGTAAATCTAAAACTACTATGTTGACAATTGAAAACCTAAAGCTTAATTTACAAACAAAAAAAAAATGAAAAGCCCAAAACTAGAAACTTTGGAGCCTGTAGCAAAAGTGAATTGGGCTTCGTAGAGACCTGAGAGAAGCCCAGACAAAGCCCATCTTCAGAAGTGATGCCCTAGAGTTGAATGCCAAATTCTCGGAGCCGCCAGTCATCATCCGCACAGAGATTCCGGTAAGCCGGAACCACCACCAGTCTAATCCAGTCAATACCTAGGGAGAACTGCATGATCTCAGGAACAACCATCGAAGAAGGTCTGGCCACCAAAGCTTATCCCACGATCGATCAAAAGATATCCGTCGATGCACCTGCCACATAGCCCTGAACCGAAGAAACCTACGGACACCGTGCAGATCCCGATTGCCAGTCGACATGCAACCCAAAAGGTGCAAAAGGCGCCTCCGTTCAGACCTATAAATGAAAATAGAGTTGAGAGATCGCGGCCGAACCAAAGGGGGTGGAGCGACTAGTAGGCAAAGACATGCAGACGGTAAAGTAAGCCACCGGAACGGAGATAACAAGGAGAAACATCGAAGAACAATTATTTTTGATTGGGGAAGAGGGATCCGAAAGAAAAAAGAAAAAAGAAACGAAAAAGAAGAGGAAAGGGGGCCGCTTAGTGCCGGCGAGATCGTCGGACGCCAGCGGCAGCGGAGGCCGATGAAGAGAAGCAAGTTATGTAGAGAGAGAAAGGAGAGAAAGAAAAAGGAGAGAAGCGTTCAAACTTTGACTAATGTGTATGTTGTTAAGGTACCATATGATTGTCTCCATTAAATATAACTAAATATATGTATTTTTGAAAATATATCCATATTATTTATTCATTTAACAATTATTTTTTGAATTTTTATATATAGTTATAGAAAATCGTCTCAAATTAGTTTTGTAAAGATATTTTCAATACCGATATTTTTGGAAATAATAATCATAAAATTAACATGAACCACATGTTTTAAAATTTTGTTAACCCGATTTGCATGTTTTAAATATTTCAAAATCAGAATTTAGTGGTTTTCTAATAAGATACAATATGATTGTTTGGAACAAAGAGGAACCTTAAAAACTAATAAAACAAACTAAACTCATAACTTTAAAATCATAAATCTAAAGAAACATAATAAATAAAGAGACATTATGTTAGTGAGAGCCAATTAGGAATACCACACACTCCCAAAAATTCCCAAAATACCACATTATATTCACAATCCAAAACCATCATATATACGCATTGTAATGAAGCTTAAATGTTATTGTAAATCAGTTTAGAAAATTAAAAGCTCAAAATTTAAGCCTAAACTGGTTCTCATATAAATATA
>OVBE01004372.1:0-24129 GCA_900406425.1 Iberis pinnata | reverse complement strand
TTCATTCACTGCCTTGTTTAGTTTTCATTGCATATTTTAGTTCCCTTGCTTCTATTTTCATTTCAGCATGTTTTGTTCACTTGCTTAAGACTGTTAGAGAAACCATCTCTTTACACTTAACTTGAATCAACTGCATCCATCTTAGTCTAGAGTGGTTAATAACATCACCCGATTGGATTGACACCTATTACTACTACAACGACAATGATAGTGTAATAGGAATTGATAACGTTTTAAACACGTAAAACCCTACTATCACTCCACTTTGTACCCTTTCCTTAACAACTCGGTATTTGATGTCTACAAGTTTAGACTTTACCGAAATTCTATTATTACTGGAGTAAAGAACAATTGACTTATTTTAACAGAATAACTTTAGTGGTCTTTCAATTCCCTCTAGAATTTGCAGCCTCGTGACAAAATTTCTCAGCCATATTCCTTGATTTTATGCCTCGTAGATTGCTACCAGTTCTGCAGCCATGGTGGAGGAAGCTACGAGTGTTTGTTTCGCACTACACCATGAAATAGCTCCACCAGCCAACATGATAACATAACCTAATGTAGACTTCCTACTATCTTGGTATCCCGCAAAATTAGAGCCAGTATACCCAATGATCTCCAAATGATTTGATCTCTAATACGTGAGCATATAGTCCTTTGTTCTCTGCATGTACCTCATGACCCTTTTGGCTGCTTTCCAATGGTCCACCTGGATTGCTTAAGTATACGCCCAAAACTCCAACAATGTACGAAATATCCAGACGCGTACAAACTTAAGCATACATTAGACTCCCTACTGCCGATGCATAAGGGATCTTATGCATTTCTTGAATTTCCAAGTTTTCTTTAGGGCACTGATCGAGAAAACATTTTTCTCCCTTAGCAACTGGAGTATCTCCTGGTTTGCAATTTTGCCTGCAAAATCTCTGAAGTACTTTATCGATATAACTCATTGTGACAATCCAAGAATTCCTCGAGAACAATCTCGATGAATCTCGATTCCTAAGACAAAAGATGCCTCACCAAGATCTTTCATCTCAAAATTTTCCTTAAGAAATTTCTTGGTTTCAACCAGCATGTTCATATCGTTAGTGGTCAATAGTATGTCGTTGACATATAAAACCAGGAAAATACACTTGCTCCCACTGAACTTTTGATACACACAATCTTCAACCAAATTCACCTTAAAACCAAATGAGATGATAATCTTATGAAATTTGTGGTACCATTGACGAGACGTCTGTTTTAGCCCATAGATGGATTTTGTAAATTTGCAAACCATTTTCTTTGCATCACCTAAGACAAAGTTTTCTGGTTGCTCCATATAAATTATTTCATCAATGTCTCCATTAAGAAACACTAATTTGACATCCATCTGATGAAGCTCTAAATCATAATGTGCAACAAGGGCCATAATTATCCTAAAAGAATCTTTTGAAGAAACTGGAGAAAATGTCTTTTTATAGTCAATCCCTTCCTTCTGAGTAAAGCCTTTTGCCACTAGACAAGCCTTATATCTTTCCACATTACCATTTGAATACCTCTTGGTTTTAAATATCCATTTGCAACCAATAAGTTTCTTTTCTTCTGGTAACTGGAAAAGGTCTCAAACCTTATTTTCTAGCATAGACTGCTACTCTTCTTTCATTGCTTTAATCCACTTATCTGAAATGGAACAACTCATAGCCTGACGAAAGTTGATAGGATCATCTTCCACAAGAGTTTGATTTTCCTCATGTTCCATTAGAAATATTATATAATCATCTGAAATAGCATTTCTTCTTACCCTAGTGAATCGTTGCAAAGAAACCTGATCTTGTTGCACCACTTCTTGAGGAGTTTCAATTTGATCTTCATGTTGGATATCATCATCACCCTGATTTGGATGAAGAACCTCATTATCAACTTGAGGTTCTAGACCTTCAGGTTGGATATTATCAACATTTTGAGTTGGAGGAAGAACTTCATTATCAACTTGAGGTTCTAAATTTACTTTGTCAAAAGCAACTATATGAATCGGTATTGGTACAGGAGCCAATTCTTCCTCAAATATGATATCTCTAACATTATTTCCCCCCCTCCCAATTCATCATCCTTAAAAAATGTAGCAATTCCCGTCTCAAAAATATTGCTTTGTGTGGGATCGTAAAATTTAGTCCCGAGAGCATTCTGAATAACCAGTAAAGTAACTTCTCATAGTTCTGGAGTCCTATTTCTTTTCATATGGCTTGTAAGGCCTAGCCTCAGCTGGACATCCCCATATATGAAAATGCTTTAGACTTGGTTTTCTTCCAGTCCAAAGCTCATAAGGATTTTTTGCAGTTGCTTTAGTTGGTACCCTATTAAGAATATAAGTTGTAGTCTTTAATGTCTCTCCCCAAAGTGATTCAGGTAAGGTAGAATGACTAATCATGCTCCTTACCATATCCTTAAGAGTACGATTTATTCTTTCAGAATCACCATTCATGCTGGGAAACCCAGGCATTGTGTATTGCGGTACAATACACTCCTCTAGGTATATGGCAAATGGTCCTGGACGTTGTTCACCTGAACCATCATACCGACCATAGTATTCACCACCACGATTAGATCTGACAGACTTTATCCTTCGGTTAAGTTGGTTCTCAACCTCAGCCTTAAATTTCTTGAACACATCTAAAGGCTCTGATTTTTTGTGAATAAGAAATAAGTATGCATATCGAGAATAATCGTCTATGAATGATATAAAATATTGTTGACCATTCCAAGATGGAGAAGGAAACGCTCTACAAATATCTGTATGTATGAACTCAAAGACATTTGTAGATCTATATGCACCTAATTTCTTATGTTTCATCTGTTTGCCTTTAATGCATTCCACACAGACATCAAAATTACTGAAATCAACATAACTCAATATACCATCTGACACAAGTCGCTCAATTCCATTTCTAGAGATGTGACCTAGAAGCTTATTCCATAGAGTTCATGAATTTGCATTTACAAATTTACGTTTAGTACTACCCCTTGTGACATTTAAACTTTCATCTTTATAGTTTATAATGTCAAGCAAGTAAAGATCATGATTATTCAAAAGTTTACCGGTTCCAATACATATCGAATTTAAAGACAAAGTAGCAACTCCATTCTCAGTTAGACAAGAATAACCAAGTCTTTCTAAAAAAGAACTGGAAACCAAATTTCGTCTAAAAGACTGTACAACTTTAGTGTCTTTCAAATCCAAAAAACAACCAGAACTAAAAAAAAAAATCTAAAAAGCGCGAATGCCTCCACATCCACTCCGAAATCCCATTAGCCACATGAATGCATCTTTCAGCATCAGTTGGTTTTCGGTAGCTCAGGCAACCCTCCAATGAAACACTGATGTTAGTAGTAGCACCAGAGTCTAACCACCAAATGTTTTTGAGTACATCAACTAAATTGACCTCAGAACATACCATAACTAAGAACATACCCTTCTTTCTACGCCAATTGTTGTACCATTGGCAGTCCTTTAGGTATCTAGCCTTCCTGCAAAAGAAACAGGTATCTTCACCCTTAGCCTGCTTCTTTTGGCTTGGACCTTTAGCAGCTTCATTCTTAACGATCTCATGTTTCTTTCTTTTGCACTGACCCTTAGAGGTGTAAACCATACGAGCACTTTTAGTCTTTTCTTGTTTCATCTGATATTCCTATGCACACAATATGCAATGAGATCATTAAGACACCATTGCTCATTCTGTGTGTTGTAACTATATTTCAATTGATTGAACTGCAGAGGAAGAGAGTTCAAGACAAAGAATATGAGCACTTCATCCGGAAGCTCAGTCTTAAGTGCCTTGAGTTTAGAAATAATATTGGACATTTCCAAAATGTACTCCCTTATGTTTCCTTTGCCATGGTACCTCATCGTACTAAAGTGATGCAAAAGCACGCCTATTTCCGCCTTATGCTTTTTGCAAAGCGTAGGTCCATTTCAGCAAGGAACTTTTTGAGATTTTTGATCTCTGCAACACCTCTAAAGGTTTCTGGAATGGTGTCCATAATGATCATTAAACCAATATGATTAGAACGTTCCCATTTCTCATAAACGGCCTTATACTCAGCAGTGCTGGTATCCGTAGAAGAAAAAGGTTGTTCCATCCTTAACACAATATCAAGATCCATACACCCAAGAATAATCAGAACTTTGCTTTTCCACTCATTATAGTTGGAGCATGTAAGTTTTGAAATTTATCCTAAACTAGCAGATATAGCAGCAATATTAGTTGAAAGAGAGAACAAAATTTTAATTAATACTCACTAACTGAAGAAATCAATAATAAATAGCAAACAATTATACAACTCATCCAAGATACCAAATGTAACATTAATATTAAGTCTTTGGACAGTATTATTAACTACTAGCGGTACTCTTGTTGTAATGGTCAAACACTGGCAATAATTCATTATAAATGATAAACCTTCATTTGGCCCAATTTATCATTCACATGATTCTATCCAGATAATATTCGCATAAATATGTATATAAAAATCATTTAATATTTTCCATAAAAAATATCCTACAAAATTGTCACTTTGGCGACATGTTGATACAAATTAAATCACTTCTATTATTAAACATATACAATCAAATTTAATTATTGATTTAAATTTTATTTATTAATTAATTAAATTAATTGATATTCTTGCAAAAACATATAACAAGTGTTTGTGGATATTATAAACAAGAATGTTCCTTTAGCCTAGTGGTTGAAGAAGAGGGAGGGGAAATTATGCTTGCAACAGACCCAGTTTCGAATCGAGTCAAAGATAGATTAAAACACGCGTTGACCAAAGTGGGATCCACCAGCGCTCGTGGGTCCCATATAGGGATGTTAATAGTGGGTTTTTATCCAACGGGTACCCATTACCCTACTTAAAACATTAAGCCCAGAATATGCCCGTTATCTTTAAAAAAATATAGGGTACTACCGAGCGGGTTTTATCTATTTAGGGTATCACATGGGTTTACCCTATTGGGTAATAGGTACCCGCAAGACACAAAGCAAAAAAAAAATTTTATATGAAGCTTCAACTCGACAATCACTAAATTGTAAAATCGTGTTTTTCGCCAAAGACGCAAAATAACGTTTTCCCGTCAAAAATGTAAAATAACAATTTTCCGCCAAAAACGCAAAATAGCATTTTCTCGCCAAAAACGCAAAATAGCATTTTCTCACTAAAAATGCAAAATAGCGTTTTCTCGCCAAAAACACAAAATAACGTTTTCTCGCCGGAAACACAATATAGCAATTTTCCACTGAAATCGTAGAATCGCGTTTTCCCGCCGTAAACGCAAAATCACAATTTTCCGCGGAAAACGCAAATCACTATTTTCATCGAGAACAAAAAATAATGTTTTCCCGCCAAAAACGCAATTCCCGCCAAAAACACAAAATCGTGTTATCACAAAAATGCTTTCTCGCCAAAAATGTAAAATCGGGTTTTCCCGCAAAAAACGCAAAATTGTGTTTTCTCGCCGGAAATGCAAAATTGTGTTTTCCCGCCGGAAACGCAAAATTTTTTTTCCCGCCAAAAACACAAAATCATGTTTTTTCGCCAAAAACGCAAAATCGCGTTTTTCCGCCAAAAACGCAAAATTGCGTTTTCCCGCCAAAAACGCAAAATCGTGTTTTCCCGCCAAAAATTCAAAACCGAGTTTTCCCGCCAAAAATACAAAATGCATTACCGCCAAAATCGAAAAACAGTGTTACTCGTCAAAATCGCAAAATTTCTGAACACCATGTACAACAATATTATAAACTTATAATATGCATTATAATAATCTAAATATAATATTAAACTTTAACTTGAAACAATAATATAAAATTATAACAAAAAAACTAGTTTTTAATTAGGGTACCCATGGGTTACCCTATACCATATAGGGTAGATTTAGGGTTTACCCTATTAGGGCTATACCCATTAGGGTTTTTAAAAACTGGGTATTTTTGGACGGGCTTAAAACAAGCTAGGGTAAAGTAGAGTAAAAAAGCCCATTTTTACATCTCTAGTGCCATACATGTGCTATTTCCTTCTAATTTGTTTTTACTAAAGTGGACCTAAATGAAAAACCCAAAAAAAAAACTTCTAATGAAACTCAACGTTTCATTCTTCTCCAACGAAAAAATCCTAAAACTTTTTGTAGCTGCCTAGATTTTTTTAAGTCTGAAACTTTTTTTTCTTTCTTCTTTCTGATTTGAAATAATACCAAAGGTTTCAAAAACTATAACCATATTTTTGAGCTTTAGATCAAATTTCATAATCATATTCAAACATAACTTAAAAAATCTTAAACTTAATAACTTTTATCAAAGTTTGATCTAAATATGCATAAATACAAATTCCATAATACTTTTTTAAGCATAAAATTTAAGAAAAGAAAAACAATCTGATTCAACATTCTGAAATTTTCACCAAAATAAAATCTGAATTTTACTGATATAAATTAAATAAATATGAAAATTCTTTAAATAAAACCCGATTATCAAAAGAAACTGAATATGGTGGCTCTGATACCAATTGTTGGGATTTTGTAAATCCATAAACGATAAACCATATTAGCTTCTGAAAATCAAGAACATAAGCGGAAGCGTACCTGATGAATCCATGATTTGGTTTTCTAAATTAGGGAATGGATCTTCCAAAGGAGATCCTCTGTAATTTTAGATATCTGGTGATGAGATGAAGAGAATTTACGGCTAGAGTTGCTTTGGGGACCATAACCCTATATTTATAGATAATCAATTTCTAGTTTGACCCCTCATCAATCTAGAAATTTTTAAAAGTATCCACAATTAATTATTTCATAACGTTTATGTCTCAAGTCTTTACTTTATTACAAAAGTAACCACATAATATTTGACTTATTAAATAATGACTCAAACACTTTATTATAGGGAAAACACTTTTTAAACCTTCAAGGTTGCACCTACTAGTAACTTAAACCTCGACAATTTTTCACTAGCACTTTGAACATTCATCTTGACATTTTAGCATATTAAACCCTTAACTTCGTTCCCGCCAAATAAATGCTTACCAGAACAGTAACTCCGGCAATGACGTGGCAAAAAATAATATTTTTTAAATAAAAATATTATTTTAATGACTATTATACTATAAAAACTTATAAAAAATTCAAAAAAAATTTGCAAAAAATTCAAACAATTATCTAGCTAGTTGGTCCAACCTTTATTATATACATTTGTGACCCAAAAATAGATCTTTCTCGTTTTTTGTATAATCTTTCTCTTTATTCATAAAGGCAACATGTTTATCTTGATTCATGTTTTTCGAATCAGAATAGTTGACTTGTTAGAGTATTTTCACTTACTCGTTCTCACAAATATTGGCATGAAATTTTTACCATTTTAGGATATCACCCGTTTATTTTTCATAGCTTGTATTATCACATATTTGTTAAGGCTCAGAGTCTTTCAAATATGAAAAACCTCTAGCGTGTATTTGCATTGTTGAAAGAATCCTTCTCCATATGCTTGAACAACATTTTATACCCATCATGATGATTTTTCTTTATCGCTCATTTATATAAAAAATAGTTTTTGGCCTGGGCTACGACGTAGTTTTTGTTAAATTTTTTTTTTTTATCATTTTGGTAAATGTGATAGATTCTTATTTTTAGTAATTATTTAATCAATTAATTTTTATAATACATAATATGAGTATAATATGAGTATATATTTTTTATAATTAAAATCTAAAAATAGTCAGAAACGCATTTAAACATTTTGAATATTGATGGATACACTATTTTTTGTATCCATCTCATTTAAGTAAATTACAAATATTGTGTAAAGTTTTTGGATTTATCAAAAAGTATTTTATCGATTAAATCTAACCAAAGTTATTTTAGATATGATTTTCCTTTTTATATTGCACAGTTTCATAAGAAAGTTTGTTTATTTTTATTTTTTGTTTGCTTGTTTTCTTCAGTTGGTCGTTTATTTTAGCTATTGTTAGTATTAAAAATAAATATGGTTACATTTTTTTTACAGTTAAAAATTATCTCTCTTTGTATTAGAGATTGTTGAATATTCTTTTTTGTAAAAATCCTAGCCAAAATATATTTGAATAAATGATACAAAAAGTTACAAGTGAACAGTTGGTTGTTATCTTATGGTACAAGGTTGGACTCCCACTTTTGATCCGTTACGTGATGATATAGATACGACACCAGTATGAGTTCGGTTGATAAACATTCCTGTAAACCTCTATCACCGTGCAATATTGATGGGAATCGCTAAAGGAGTGGGGAAGCCGGTGAAAATGGACTTGACAACTTTGAATGTTGAGAGGGCACAGTTTGTTAGGGTTTGTGTCGAGGTTAACTTGAAGGCTCCTTTAAAAGGGATAATGGTTATTAACGGGGAAAGATACTTTGTGGCCTACGAAGTTCTAACGAGTATTTGCTCACATTGCGGAGTGTAAGGTCACTTAGTGCAAAGTTGTCCACGAGCTACAGCTCTTCAAGTTGCTTGGTTGGAGGTTCAAGATGCGAGTAAGAGTGATGATAGGGAGGTAGTGGATACCGATAGTTTTATAAGTGTGAGAAGAACCTTGAACAGTGTGGATAGAGGTTCAAGCAGTTCGAAGGTGACTAAATCATTATCAGGAAGAGGCAAACTCATGTTCTTCAAGTAGTAAGCAAACAGAATTCAAAACCTGGTAGTAGTGCTGATCGCTTTGAACAATTGGAATCACTAGAGGTAGTGCCGAGCCAAAATAGTAAGAATGTGTTATCTGGTCCTAATAAAGAGAATGTAAATCCCATGAGTATTCCTATTAAGAGTGGCTTCACGTTTGTTGGGAAAGGTGGTGTGAATGTCACAGGTACAATGGGTAAGGATGGAGGCAAAGAAGGGATGAAACATAAGGGTGTAATGGGTGATGTGAGTAAGGAGGGAAGTAGAGAAGGGATGAAATAATTAGGTAGTGTGTCCCAAAAATAGCCAGGGAAGAACGCTAAGCGTAAACCTTTGAATATACCGACTCGAGGTTTAGTTTTTGTCCCGACTAGAGGGGAAG
This sequence comes from Iberis pinnata, assembly GCA_900406425.1. Classification (NCBI taxonomy): domain Eukaryota; kingdom Viridiplantae; phylum Streptophyta; class Magnoliopsida; order Brassicales; family Brassicaceae; genus Iberis; species Iberis pinnata. The sequence continues at coordinate 15,063 of OVBE01004372.1, read as the reverse complement.
TGAGCTTTCAGCATCGGGTAAGAGGTTACAGGTGGAAAGTGTTCTGTTAGATCGTGATGGTGGTGCTTTTGATAACGGCAAGGCTCTGATGGTTGTAGATGAAGTGGTGAAGTCAACAGATGGAGTGAATGCTAGTACATTAGATGAAGATTATGTAGTGATGGAGGATGTAATGCGAGAGGTTTCACCTTTGAAGAAGGTGACGCCTGAGTCGGCATAGGGGTATTCCCCGGTGGTTCTCTCATTTATAAAGATTACTTAATAAATTGCTTATTATGGAATTTTCGGGGGCTAACAAACCTAATTTCTGACACTCAATTAGATATGTCTTAAAGAAATACAATACAGATATTCTTGCAATATTTGAGACTCACGCTAGTGGAAATCGGGCAAGAAGAATCTGTCATGGTTTAGGGTTCGAGAACTCTTTTAGAGTTGATGCATCAGGCCAAAGTGGTGATTTATGGTTATTATGGAGGAATTGTATTAGGGATTTAGTTGTTAAAGGGTCAACTACACAACACATTCATGCGCGTGTTCAGTGGGGAGCTGAATGCTTACATCTTATAGTGGTATATGCGGCTCCGTCAGTGAGCTGTAGGAGTGGGTTGTGGTTGGAGTTTAAGGTGTTATTTGATAAATGAACCAATCATGATAGGCAGGAACTTTAATATTATTCTACAAGTGGATGAACGTTCTGGTGGAAGTGGGAGGTTATCTGATGACTCATTAGCTTTTGGTAGTTGGATTAGTGAGTCATCTTTGATTGACATGGGATTTCGTGGCAATAAGTTTACTTGGAGGCGGGGAAGAACTGAGCGGACTTATGTGGCGAAGCGGCTTGACCAGGTTTTATGTTGTGGACAAACAAGACTTAAATGGAAAGAAGCTAAAGTCACCCATCTCCCATTCTTTGCTTCAGATCATACACCATTGTATGTCCAGATGAGCTCAGTCAGTGAAAGGGATCCTAGCGAAGGCCGTTTAGATTTGAGGCAGCGTGGTTACAACATTTGGGGTTCAAAGATTTAGTAGCTACGTCATGGAAGCATAATGTAGCTACTCTGCAAGCTCTCAAGGCCCTAGAGAGGATCTTAGGGAAATGGAACTGGGAATGTTTTGGTGATGTGGAGAAGAGGAAAGAAAAGCTAATGAACGAGATCAAGGATTTGCAGGTGGAGTTGGAGTTTTTGCAATCCGATGATTTGATAAACAAGGAAGAAGCTTTAGTTGAAGAATTGAACAATTTTTTAGAACAAGAAGAAATTTTGTGGTTTCAAAAATCAAGAGAGAAATGGATTTCGTTGGGAAATATAAACACAAAATTTTTTCACACATCAATTATCATCAGATGAAGACGAAATACAATTAATATGCTCAAAGATGATGAAGATCGATGGGATACATCAAAGATGGAACTTGAGACACTTGTGGTTGACTACTATAAGAGACTATATTCATTAGATGATGTTGATGCCGTAGTGGAGAAGTTGTCGGCTGTAAAGTTCCCTTTTCTTTTGAATGTGGAGTTAGATTCATTATTTAAACCATTTACGGCAAGAGAGATTGAGAATGCGATTCGGAGTATGGGGCGTTCTAAAGCTCATGAGCCTGATGGTCTTCAACCGGTCTTTTATCAGGATTGTTGGAATATTGTTGGACCATTGGTCACGAGTTTCGTGTTGGAGTTTTTTACTTATGGAGTTATGTCGAATGGACTGAATGATGTGTTGGTCGTTCTGGTCGAAAAGGTAGCTCAACCGGAACGAATCACCCATTTTCGACCTATTAGTCTTTGTAATGTTCTTTTTAAGATAATTACAAAGACAATGATGCTAAGACTATAAAGAGTGATGCCAATACTAATTGGTCCAGCACAGTCTAGTTTTATCCTAGGGAGATTCAGTACTGATAACATTGTTGTGGTACAAGAGGCGGTTCATTCTATGCGTCGCAAGAAAGGGAGAAAGGGTTGGATGCTGTTAAAACTTGATCTTGAAAAGGCCTATGATCGAATAAGGTGGGACTTTTTGGAAGATACGTTACTTGCAGCTAGACTTCCGGAGCTGTGGGTTTCTTGGATCATGAGTAGTGTCAAGGGTGCTTAGATGAGTGTACTTTCAAATGGGGAGAAGACATCAGCCTTTAGACCTCAATGAGGGCTTCGGCAAGGAAATATGCTATCTCCATACTTGTTTGTGTTGTGTCTCGGGATACTTTTCATTTAATCCACTTGGCTATTAAGAATAAACAATGGAAGCCTATCTATCTATCCTGCCAAGGACCACCTTTGTCTCATTTATGTTTCGCCAATGACCTTATTCTTTTTGCTGAAGCGTCGGTTAGTCAAGTACAATTCATTCGTAATGTGCTTGATAGATTTTGTTTTGCATCTGGTCAGAAAGTAAGTCTTACGAAATCAAAGATTTATTTTTCAAGTAATGTTAGTAGGGAGCTGGAGAACAAAATTAGTACATCAAGTGGGATCCAAAAGACTCGGGATCTTGGTAAATACTTGGGAATACCAATACTTTATAAACGTATTAATAAGGATACATTTGGTGCTGTCGCAGAAAGATTAACAGCGCGACTTTCGGGTTGGAAGGGTCGTCAACTGAGTTTCGTTGGGCGTTTGACACTAACAAAAGCAGTCTTGTCATCGTTGTATGTCCATACGATGAGTTCTATCAAGCTGCCTGTGTCGTTATTGGATAGGCTGGATAAGATTTCTCGTGACTTTTTGTGGAGTAGCTCATTGGAGAAGAAAGGACAACATCTTCTTTCATGGAAGAGAGTGTGTATGCCGAAAGAAGAAGGGGAACTTGGAATAAGGAGATGTAGGGACATGAATCTTGCTTTACTCTCTAAATTGGGTTGGCGATTGCTGGTGGATGATAATAACTTGTGGGCTAAATGTTTGAGAAGAAAATATAAGCTTCGGGAGTTGAATGATGTATCTTGGTAAAGAGGGAAAGGTACTTGGTCTTCATTATGGCGAAGTGTAGCAGAGAGTTTGAGGCGTGTGGTACTTCCAGGAGTAAGCTGGGTAATTGTTAATGGTCAATGTATTCAATTTTGGAGGGATAAGTGGGTGCTGAAAACGCCATTAAGTGAAGGGGTCCAACAATCTTTACTGATGGAGTCTCTTGAGGTGAGAGCTTGTGAGCTTTGGCAATCTGAACAAGGATGGAACTGGGCTCAGATTAGCCCGTATATGAATGCGGATACACGTGTTCACCTAATGACAAGAGTTCTTGATGATGTTACGGGGACACTGGACATATTATCTTGGACTGAATCACCGAATGGTGAAGTTACAGTTGGCTCATCGATTTCTTACTCGGTCAATGGTGGCGAGACAGAATATGCCTGATTTTTTTCGACGCATATGGCGATTAGTGGCAACATAGAGAGTTAAGTTATTTCTTTGGCTTGTATCACATCAATGCATAATGACTAACATGGAACGTAGAAGACGTCAACTTTGTGATTCGGGACTTTGTCAAGTATGCAAGGCTGGTGATGGAACTATACTACATATATTGAGAGATTGTCCATCCATCTCAGGTATTTGGAACTGGTTAGTACCTAGCTCAAAGTCGAAGCCGTTGGTTCTTTGAGACTTATCTTTTGAGCTGGATCTATGGTAATTTAGGGGATCAAACAATCGTTTGTAATACATCTTGGTCAACTTTATTTTCAATGACAGCGTGGTGGAGTTGGAAGTGGCGTTGTGGGCATGTGTTTGGAGAATTGATCAAGTGTAGAGATCGAACGAAATTTGTTAAGGATAAAGCCACATATCCGCGTGGAGAGGTTGATTACCTGAAAAGCACCGGCCTTGGGATGGGCTAAGTTAAATATTGATGGAGCATCACATGGTAACCAGGATTGGCAACTGTGGGCGGAGTTGTGCGGGATACTGAAGGAAATAGGTGTAGAGGATTTGTGGTGAAACTTGGTATCTGTTCAACTCCTCTTGCAAAAATCAAGGGAGTCTATTATGGTTTAGCCATAGCTTGGGAACATGGGGTGAGGCAACTAGATTTGGAGGTTGATTCAGATATCGTTGAGACATTTTTGAAGAGTGGTATTGGTGATGCACATCCACTCTCTTTTCTAGCACGATTGTGTTATGGTTTACTATCACGGGACCCGATAGTTCGTATTTCTCATGTTTATAGGGAAGCTAATCGTCTAGCTTATGGTTTAACTAACTTTGCTTTCTCGTTACCATTAGAATTTCATAGTTTAGGGAGTAGCCCTTCTATTTTTTCTTTGATTATTCAAGAAGATGTTAATGGGATTGGTGTTTGAGTTTATTTTATTTTAATAATATGTGGGAGATTTATCTCCCTCTTCCTACAAAAAAGTGAGTAGTTGTAATTTTCATAATAAAAATTGCAAGTTTCAACACAAAAAATTGCAATGATTACTTAGATTGGGTTGTTGCGAGGACACAAAAAGTCTATTGGTGGGTTTTTGCACCTCTCTTGAATCAAACATAATCTAGTGATTTGCCAAGAGACATCTAACTATTTCAAACCATCAACAAAATTCGAGGATAGAACATTATTCTTGGTTGAAAAATATAAAATTACTAAACACAAATACAAACTCACTAACCCTTTTCTCATTTTCTCTAAGTGGCTTCTTCAACATCCCTTTTTGGTTGTTGTGTTCAATCACAACTTTTAAATTGACTAAGAAACCTTCTCGTTTTCTTTGTGGATGTCGAATCCCACAAACGAATTTATGAAATATTTTAATGAGAAATCCGTAAAATTTCGCCAAATAAAAACAATCCCACACAAATTATATAGATTAAAATTGATGGAAATAGTGTTTTGTATTGATTTATGAGACCTGCTCTAAAGTTTGAGCTCACGTACAAACTATATTCCGAATAAATGAATTTGTAATCCCCTATTCTCTTTGACCTTCCTCCTATATTTATATTACTTCGTTTTCTGTCAACGCTTGATGGAGTTTCCAGATCTCTCGGGTAATGGTTCTAAAAGTCTTGCTCCGTTAGAACTCTCAAGATTCGAGTCTTCAAAATATTCTCTTGGAATCTCATGGCGGTTAGGACTCGGTCCTCCCTTGTTCGGGATGTTTTTCGGTCCGCTTGCGCTATATCGGTTACTGCTTGGCCAGTCTTTGACTATACCCAGACAAGATAATCTCTTGATGAATCCTCTTAAGATTTTCATTAGATTTTTATCGACCTTTATTTGAACCCAAGTCTCTTATGTTTTGAATATTTTCTCTTCTTTCTTCTCAAATAGCTCGAAATTTTGTTGAGAGGGTTTTGACACCAACATTCTTTAGGCTTGAGTTGATCCAAAAGCACAAGAAAAGAAAACTCAAGTCGTAGAGTGGATAAGACCAATCATCCCATCTACCAAACTCTAGTCTTTACTAATGGTATACAGACCAAATGACTACAACAACAAAATTAACAATTTCGTGCTCTAATATGTTTTGAGGTTTCCACGGGAAATTCATCAATCATTGAATATCGTCTTCTTTAGGAGGAGAAAGATGAAGTTCAATATTAGCGGTAATGCGCTTAAGATATTCACCAAATTTATATTATGTCTCACAGACGTCGGCGGCGTGCTCGTTTTCCAAACTTCTCCTATAAGTATTTTCTCTTCTCTGTTCAAAATTGCTCTATTTTGACTATGTAATTCTGATTTTGAAGATTTGGAAAGTAAATGTATGAGATTCTTAGAATATATTTGGTTATAAGTTGATTTTGTATCTTTTTAATGGCAACTAGGGGTTCACTTTACTTATGCATTTGGGATTGCAAGAAATACATGCTATACAAGTTATACTAAAATAAATAATGGTTTTATTGTTCTAATAATTTGGTCATAATAGAATTAAGTAATACGGTTATATGAAACTTATTGTTGAAAAAATGTTTTTGCGCAATGTAGACACGTTACATAATATTAAGAACTCCCTATTAGTCTACAACATCAACTTTAAAAAAAAAAATTTGTTGATTTTCTCAAGACTAAAAAAAAAATGGTATGACTAAAATTATTGATCACATCAATTATATATGAGTAACTATTTATTTGTACATATGTAATTCTTTCTATTTGCCAATTACAAAATGCATAAGGAATTACATATGTGATACATGTTCTAGGACCTAACATGAACCCAAAGCAACCAAACAAAAATTAATACACAACGGGTTGTCAAATTCTTTGTGAGGTTTACTTATTTTTGTTTGAAGGTTTTTTTATAGTACAAAATCTGCCTAACTTTCCTGAACGTAGCACAAGCAACTATATTAGATGCTAATGAGAAATAACATTACTTTTTGGAGGGCTAAGAAAAATACAATATTTCATGCTCTTTGGATCAAAATAATTTTCTTTTGGAAAATATCTTGAGATATGTTGGGCGATAGCAATCGTTTGACATTTGGAGTTTTATCTGAAGATGAATAATATGTTGGAGGTAGAAAAATATTTATCAATACAAGATTTGATACATAAAACACATGATCTAGACCAAAAAACCGGAGCGCTTGAGAGTTTAGAGTCCACAATCAAAGCTTTACAGGAGAGTATTATGCTAGAGATTTATTGCCCACTTACATACAGCTTATACGAAGAAAATTATGATGTAAGAATATTTATATAAATTATATAAATCATATTTATCCTATTTTTTTTTCTTAATATATTTTCATAATTTTTGTTGATTATTAGGTGGAACCTTTGTATAAAGTGGACAGTGTGAAAATAAGTAGCGAGATTGATGATTCTTTCGAGGAATTTTACGTCCACCCGGATATATCTAGCATTAGCATTTATATGTGATGAAATTATTAAAATTTAAATGGTAAGATAAAACAATATATAATTTATATGTACTTTTTTGTTTAAATAACTAATGGTTTTATTTTTCTAAAAATTTGGTCATAATAGAATTAATTAATATGATTATATGAAACTTATTGTTGAAAAATGTTTTTGTACAGTTTATGCACATTATATAGATGCTACAATCAAGTGGTATGAATCCTTCAATGATAAAAACACTTCTGATAAGATTTTTAAACCCTCAAATGAGAAAATATTAGGAGAAAGATATGCAAAACATGTCATATTGTTAACCAATATTTGTATTTTAGTTTATATATTATTATCTTTTAATTTTTATATTTGTTTTAGTAGGTCGTGGTATCGACAAGTATGGAAGAAAATTCTTGGAGTTTCATAATTCTACAGGTGAAAACTTCGATGATGGTGGTTTTGTTCGTATGGCACAAGAGCCTAATCCAGTGACTCATTACGTTGTCGTGAAGGTATATATATATATTGGTAGAAATATTTTTTTTTATTTATATAAAATGATATTTAAGAATGACATAATAATACAAAATCTAATATACGTAGAGGTTGAAACGAAAGAAAAGAGTTTAGAAACAAAGAATGACCTAAGCTATGAGATCGAGAGGTTGTTAACATTTCCACATTTTTTGTTGTCTGCCAAATTTTATATTTAACTTGAGTTTCTACTTTGTCAACTAAACCCGTTGACTTCACTGGGGTAGAAGATTTTTGTGTTGAATTTGGTCAAGATCATTGTTCTGTAATTTTATTCATGGTAGCAAGTAGAGTTACATGCCATAAATTTTGACTTTATAAATTTTAAAATAAGTAAAGGTTACCAAATTATATTATTTTGGTTTAGTTATTATTAGTCTTTAGGATCTTTAGGCCAATTATATTATTTTGGTTTTTTTTACAAATCATTAAATTTTTTTCTTTCTGATAGAACAAATAATATTATATTTATGTCCATACAAACTCATACTCATGCTAGTATGACATTTGCTAACTGGTTACTTTCTTTTGTGGCAAATAATAAATCGTCTACAAGATATTAAAGTTAGTTTATTTAACTATCATTCTAATTTTTAATTTATTTTGGTTTGTTATATGTCTTTTGCTGTCAAATGTTCTATTAACTTAAAGAAATGATATATAACAGTAAGTTTCCTACTTATATATCTCGCTTTATATATAGATTTCATGAGTTTTACCAAATCTAGAAAGAATTATTTTTTAGAAAAATGATTTGTTCTTATGCTTTTATTTACCTCTTTATGAAATCTTGTATCCTTTTTAAATTTATTTATTTTCCTTTGATGGGTGAGCATATACATTTTGTTGGATTATGTGGTTTGATTTCAATATAATTAAAGTTGACAAAAAATATTGCAATGGTTAAGAGTCAAAGGTTTAAATATTTATATCCAAAAATTGTAATGTTTCAATCCAAAAAGTTGTAACCAAAAGATATAAAGACATTTCTATTTTTACGATTCCTAAGTATCTCATTTCGGATTTAATAAAAAAATAGTATTGCCCACAAGATTTTTTTATAGTAGTTAAAGGTTACAACTTGTAAGTAGATAGTTAAACTTTTCACAGCAAAAGTGCAAATTTTCACACTAAAATTGCAAGTTTTCACGCTAAAAATTGCAATGGTTCAAGTTCAAAATTTAAAAAATATTCTTATACAAAAATTGTAATGTGTATCATCATTTTACTGAACAATGCAAGCATTGAGCATATCTTCAACCAGTTAGAAGAGACAAGCCCACAAGATTCTTTTATAGTGGTCAAATGTTGAAATTGAATAGTTGCAAGTTTACACACTAAAAAATTTCAATAGTTCAAACACAAAAGTTATAAATATCCACATCCAAAAATTGTAATGTTTGAATCTCAAAGGTTGGAATAATATTTCAGTCCTAAAAGTTACGACAATAAAATAAAAACACTTCTTCTCGTTGTTTAGGGTTGCTTTAACGAGAAACATTTTCAAATCTTATATAATTTGTATGAAACATAGATACACAACCTAAAAATAGCATCATTTCTATATATATTATGATTGAAAATAAAAAGAATTATAAGATACATCTAATAATGGAAACTCTTCCATTTGTGAGGATCAAAAATAGAAAATTAAAAGACACATTTAATGAGATGAACCTTTATAGTTATGGAAATCAAAGACACCTCTTTAAATTAATAACTTCTAGATTGATGATCCCAATTTCATTCATGTTCTCAAGTCACATTGGCTAGCACCTACCACCATCTACCATTCGCGCCTTGCTTTGCGGCTCCTCCAGAGCAAGCTTAAGATGCTGAAGTATCATCTTCGTCAATTAAATGTGACGAGTTATGGTGACATGTCCAATCGTGTGAAAGAGGCGTATGCTCACTGCCTTTATTGTCAAACTGAGGTCCTCACTAACCCATCCTCGGCTCATGTCCAAGCTGAAGAGGTAGCTGAGCAATCATGGCGTTCACTGGCAATACCTAAGGAGCGGCTTTACCAACAAAAGTCCCGTATAAGTTGGCTTAGACATGGTGATCACAACACCACTTTCTTTCATCGCGTCTCAAAAGCTCATACATCAAGGAACACTATCAAGCGTCTTCGTCTTCCAACTGGTGTTGTCACTACTGATATTCCCACTATTAAAGATGCAGTTGTTTCCCACTTCAAGACGTTTCTCCAGACTTCGGCTGGTATTTCTCCTATACCCGCCTCCACTATATCCGAGTTACTTCCCTTTTGTTGCTCAGCTGAGATTTGCAACTCCCTAGTTGCACCGGTTCTAGCTGTGGAAATCCAAGCTACGCTATTCGTCATGCCCTCTAATAAAGCTGCAGGACCAGATGGATACACCACTAAGTTTTATAAGGCTACTTGGCCCGTACTTGGTAATGATTTTGTTGTTGCAATTCAGCCGTTTTTCATTTATGGTTTTCTTCCTACAGGTATTAATGCAACATTGATTGCTCTAATCCCAAAAGTGGAGGATCCCCAAAAAATGAAAGACTTCAAACCCATCTCCTGCTGCAATATTATTTACAAAGTTATCTCCAAAATCATTGCCAACCGTCTAAAGCTTTGCTTTCCGGAATTCATCGAGCCTAATCAAAGCGCCTTTGTTTGGGATCGTCTACTGATGTAAAATGTTCTACTTGCCACTGAATTTGTTAAGGACTATCACAAGCCAACTATTTCTCCTCGGTTTACGCTTAAATTAGATATATCGAAAGCTTTTGATACTATTGATTGGGAGTTTATATTTTTGGTTTTTCAGGTCATAGGCATTCCGGATAGATTTTTGTGCTGGATTTATGTTTGTTTATCGACCGCAACGTTCTCAGTTTTGATCAATGGTGAACCGGCGGGTTATTTTCATAGTAACCAAGGTGTTAGACAGGACGTCACCCTTTCTCCCTACCATTACGTCATCGCCACGAATGTCCTTTCTCGTCTGCTTAACTCTGCATCAGCCTCGGGTTTGTTTGGATATCATAATAACTTTCAGTCTATTGGACTTACTCATCTTTTTTTTGCAGATGACATCTTGATTTTCTCTGATGGCACGATGGACTCTCTTAAAGGAATTCTCCAGGTCATGGACACGTTTGGTTTCGCTTCCTGACTCCGGGTTAATCTTTCTAAATCGTCCATTTACCTTCCTCAAGTTCCCTCACCAACTATGCGGAAATTTCTCGATACTTCGGGTATTGTATGTGATGCCTTTCCAGTTCGTTATTTGGGATTACCTCTGACAAAAAAGAGTCTATCTCCGGTTGACTATGCCCCACTTCTCGATCGTGTCCAATCCCGCATTAATTCTTGGTCTACCAAACTACTTTCTTTTGTCGTCGTCTTCAGCTTATCAACTTGGTCCTTATCAGCACATTCAACTTCTGGCAGTCCGCTTTCCGTCTTCCCAAGAAGTGTCTGCAGTCCATCAATAGTCTTTGCAGTAATTTTCTATGGTCTGGTACTGCTAACACACATTCTATGACCAAGGTTTTTTGGACTGATGTTTGTAGGCCTAAAGATGAAGGAGGGCTAAGCATTAGGCGACTTGAGGATACCTCCATCGTTTTTGCTCTCTCGTTGATATGGCGATTATTCTCTAACACATCGTCTCTCTGGCGTGCTTGGACTCGACAATACCTGCTTTGCAACACTACTTTTTGGGACGCTCCGATCAATACTTGTGGCTCATGTATGTGGCATAAGCTCCTCAAACTCCGTCCCCTGGCTCTCCAATTTATCTGTATCCTGATCTCTGATGGCACATCCACCTCGTTTTGGTTTGATCCTTGGACCCCTTTCGGTTCTTTATTTGTTTTCGCATGTGTAATAGGCATTCGTGTGCTTGGAGGTTCCTAGACTGGCCATGGTTTCGGAGGTGGCCTCATCCTTGCGTTGGCACATTTATGCCTCTCGGGTCCCGCTATATCTCGAGCTTCGAGATCGCATTATTCAGTTGCCGCAGCCAGCTCCTCATTCCGGACTAGACAACCCCTTGTGGCGCCATCGTAATGATGAATTCCGTACACATTTTTCCACACCTTCCACGTGGAAACAGATTCGACAGGCTTCGCCAAAACGACTGTGGTGCTCTACCGTTTGGTTCCCGCAATCAATCTTTAGGTATGCTTTCATCACTTGGTTGGCTGTTCTTGACAGGTTATCTACAAGTCGACGTATGCGAGCATGGGGAATTCATAAAGCTTGTATTCATTGTGGGGAACCGGACGAGACACGGGATCACTTGTTCTTTGCATGTCCCTACTCCTACATGATTTGAGAATCCCTTGCTACCTCCATTCTCCGTGGAAACGCTTCACCAGATTGGTCGATCACCTTATCTTTACTTAGACGTCACTCAGTCACTTGTCAAGATCGCGTTATTCTTCAGCTTCTCTTGCAAGAAACCCTTTACCATCTATGGCGGGAGCGGAACAACCGAATCCACAACAAACCACCTTGTCCACCAGACTCATTACGTGCCTCTATGGCCCGTTGTATATCCGACCGTATAGCGAGCCTTCAGTATGCATCAGACTCCCGATATGCAACATTGGCTTCTCGTTGGGCGTCTTTCGCGGCCTAATGTCTCGGATCTGTTATTTACCTATTTTTTCTTCTCCATGGTTTTACCAGCTTGTTTTTCTTTCTGGGGTCTCGCTGGGTACAAAGGACTGTACTCTTTTTCCTGACTCTAGTTTTGTCCCACTTGGTTTTCTAGAGCCAGGTTTTAACGANCCCCCCCCCCCCCCCCCCCCCGCTTTTTCTATTTTACCGATTTTGTTGCTTTCTCCAGCTAACAGAACTTTTTGCTTGTAAATATTAACTCTTTCTTTGATATATAAATTTAACATTTCATTAAAAAAAATATTAAACATATAACCTCAAAATTGTATAACTTCCCTATATATAATGATTAAAAATAAGAGAATTAAAAGACACATCTAATAATGGAACTTCTTCTATTTTTGAAGATTAAAAAATAGAAAAATTAAAAAACACATATAATCAATACACCTCCATAGTTACAAAAATCAAAAGACACGTTTTCAAAATTTATATGATTTATATATAAAAAATTTAGATACACAACCTAAAAATAGTAACATTTACATATATATTATGATTTAAAATAGGAGAATTAAAAGACACATCTAATAATGAAATCTTTTCCATTTTGGAGGATTATAAAATAAGAAAATTGACACATTTAACCAGATGCATCTCTTCTTTTTTGAGGATTGATGCTTTTAATAATAATATTTTCCATTGAGTATGGTTGGAGAGAATATGAATACCATGCCTAGATGCAATGAAGTAACTTAATAGGAGATGTGCATTGTGAATGCATTCCAATAACTAAATTATAATTATTTAATTAACAAGTAAAATCATTGTAAACAATGAAACATAAAGACATAACTATTAATTTGCACATCTTCATTAAAAAATATATTAAAATACACTAATTAAATTTTTATCACTTTAATATTTCATATGGTTGTAGTATGAGAATTAGAAGATACATCTTCGCATCTTATATAATTTGTATACAAAAACTTATGGACAATCTAAAAATAACGTCATTTTCGTATATATTATTATTGAAAATAAGAGAATTAAAAAAAAACACATTTTATAATAAAACCTCTTCTACATTTGAAAATTAAAGATGTAAGAAAATTAAGAGATCACATATTTTTAAATGCACCTTTGACATTTTTAGAATCCATTTGCCTACGAAAGCACTCCATCTCACGCGTCAAAGCTCTCTGCCCCACCTTTGGATGGAGAGAAATACACGACACATGGACACGCTCATACTTCCACAACAGCTTTAATCTTGGTGACAGCCCGATCAATCCGCAACAAACTCATCACGATCCGAATGCTCAAGAAGGGAACAATGGTTCCAGGCTTCCAGCAATTAGTTAATATTCCAAACATATATCATAAATTATTAACCTTATACATGATCGCTCCTGATTGGCTTCTCTTCCTCTCCGTTCAGTCGTTTTTTTGTCATCGGTCTTCGTCATTCACTCTATCGGTTTCGGTTGTGTAGGTTCTGGTTGAGAGTGGATCGCTCCTTGGTTTCTTTAGTTTAGACCGATCCAAGGTCTTTCCTCTTCATTGACTTCTCTTTAGACGTTTCAAAAGCATTTTTGTCGCCATCACCATGTCTTGTATTTGATTAAGGTTTTGGTTCTATGATTTGAGTTCTTTTAGTTGTCTGTAGTATCGTTGTTGGTATTTTATCATGAGGTAGTATCTGGAATCATATACGAGGATTTGCCTGAAGATGGTAGACCAGTAATTGTCTCCTTCACTTGGATTTTGTCCCTCAGAGTTTTTGGGGTTCTTCTTGGGTTCAATTTGTAGCCAAGCCGTCAACCTCTTCTCTATTCCATCATTTCGTTTCGGTATGTGCCTAATTATCATTTTTATGTTTGATGCGTTTATTCCTTTGGTTTGGTTTGGCTCATGAAATTTAACTACTTTCCTCTAACTTAGTTTCCAAAATTGTGGTAAGTTACCTTCTTTATATTAGACGTTGTATTCCGGTTTGTTTTATGGTGCAAATGGATTGTAATTTAGAGGAATAAAACTAGAGGAAAACATGTATTCCATGATATTCCTATATAATTTAACTATTTGTCAAAAATTTGAGAAAAAATGTTTTTCTCTAGCTATAGAAGAATCAAGGAAAAAAAACACAATTCCACCAAAAAAATATTCCTCTCCAAATCTGTAGATGAATGTAACTTCCAGTTTTCTTCTAATATTTATTCTACCATCATTTTTCAATTTTATTCCACTAATTATTTTTGGTTACAACCATTTGCACCCTTAATTTAATTTGAACCAAAACTGTTTTTTTCTCCTTCAAATTATGTGTGTGGTTGTTGTAACAGTTGATAAGTACACATCTCACAGAGGAATTTAGATTCATCCGTCATAAGTTAATTTAAGTTTCACTATCGTTCCTACAATCCCGCATGTTAGAGTTTTATTAAGAATTCAAGTATTTCGAGCACAATATCAAATTGTTTTCTTTCATATCGTAGACTTAATTTTGATTATTTTTTCTTTTGTCATTGAAAAATTATTGATCAACGAAANAAAAAAAAAAAAAAAAACCAAAAAAAAAAAAAAAAAAAAAAAACAATACAACAAACTCACTACAAGAATAAGTTAATAATCAGACCAAAAATACGAATTTCCAACCATTTTCCGACCAAATGATTTAATCATAATTTTTGGTCTTAAAAATTAACTTTGTCGATAATTTCTCGTACAAAAAGCGATAAAAGTTTAGTCAGAAATTTGGTCGGAAAATATGATAAATCAATAAGATTATCATATGTATTAAAATAAATCATAACAAACATGATGTAAAGAAACAAACATCAATAAGATTATCACATGTATCAGGATAAATCATAACAAACATGATATAAAGAAACAAACATCAATATAAGAATATTACATGTATTAGGATAAATCAAAATGATGTAAAAAACATGAAAACTGAATAAAAAATAATGTGTATTCTATTGTGTCCAGGGTCGGTCATGAAATTTTGGGGGTTTGTAACAAAATTTAAAATATTGGGACCAATATTTTATCTATTCATTTTTGAGCCATAGACTTTAATATATATAT
>OVBE01004371.1:0-24135 GCA_900406425.1 Iberis pinnata | reverse complement strand
AAATAAGAACCTTTGATAGCACATTATACAAAGCTATCATTATACTAATACTACTATTGCATAAATCCAAACGCTATCTTACCTTACAGTATATTATAGCGATTATAAAATTCTGCGACAATAGACGAGGACATATCATAGCTAATAATATTAACGCTATTGTTGACAACGATATATTATAATAGAAAATATAAATGCTATTGTCGACAATGATTTATTATAACAGAAAATATAAGGCTATCGTAAAAAAGGACATTTGATAGTAACCAAACTAAAACGCTATCAATAAATTAAATATAACATAGCAATACAATCAAACGCTATTGTAGTGTATTATACGATAGCAGCTTTCGTTAACGCTATAATAAGTGACCGACCTACAATAACTGGTCCAGTCATAGCGTTTATAGAAACGCTATGAATGGCCTATTATAATGTTAATCGTGTGCTATCAATGAGACTTTTTCTTGTAGTGTCTAACTCTGCGAGAACCCTTGCATGTTGTTCTTTGATGAGCCGAAATGCTTCATGGTGCCTTGGAAACTGGGTTAAATCCTTCTCCAATTCATCCTCAAATGAGTCATTGCTTGAGTATCAATCCTCATCATTGTTGTCATTCCTTTCCTTGATTGAGAATAGTTGCCCTTGGATAGTAAGCTTCTTCGTCTCGCTCTTAATGTTACAGATCATCCTTGGACTGTTTCCTATGTTCAACCTGATGTTAGCTTTCTTGACGTTGATCATAGCTCCTACTATTTCTAAGAATGGTCTTCCAAAGATCAATGGGTCCTTCGGCTCTTCATCCATTTCCAATACCACAAGTCAGTGGGTATTTCTACATCCCCAATCTTGATGGGTAAGCTTTCCAGGGTGCCAATAGGATACCTAATTGATCTATCTGCCAACAACAAAGTTATGTTGGAAGCCTTAAATTTGTTGAATCCCAGCTTCTTGGCAGTCGATAAAGGTATTAAGTTGATCGACGCTCCAAAATCACAGAGGCATTCATTAAAGGTTGGGGGTCCTAGTGAGCATGGAAAAGTGAATGAACCATGATCCTCTTGCCTTTCTATTATCAAAGCGTTGCATTCTACATTTGGTTCCAGTATTTCTTGAGCAGTCTCTTCCCTCATAAGTTTCTCAAAGATGTTTGGATATTTTTCCATGATCTCTTTCTTGAAACGTGATGGGAATGGCAATCTTGGAACATAAGATGGTGGAACGAAAGGTGTTGCATTCTCCTTTGAAGTAGATAGCTTATCACCAGGAACATGTTTTTCACAATCCGTAGTTGCAGCTATGTTTAAACTCGAATTCCCCCAACTTGAATCACATTGTCCTCAGTGCAATAATTAGTGAAAATGGGAGGAGGAAGGTCAGGGGTACTTCCCAGGAAGATAGCATTGACATGAGCATACTCCTTTGGGTTTTGCATAGACTTTCTTGGAATTTGACCGTTTGTAGAAGCAGAAGTGGATGCAGTCTTGCCTTCCAGAGTAGTAACTTTGGAGTTAAGAGTTTCAATCTACGCATAGATGGCGTTGAATGAAGAATCCATCTTGTATCAAAGTTCACCAAAATTCTTTGATGTCTCCATGCCACTGTTGGCTTGACGTTAAAGAACTTGCTCTAACATTGCTTCGATGTTAGAAGGTTGAGCTTGAGGTGGGTTAGATAAGAAACCAGGAGGTGCACCACCATGTTGATGATGCTGCTGTGGTTTCTGAAAACCACTTTGCTATTGTTGCTTTGGGAAGTAACTACGATTCTGAGTGTAGTTGATGAAGGGTTGAACGTTCTTTTGTGGTTGCGGTGGATACACTTGGTCCTGAGGGTTGGCTATGTTGTTGCTTCTGTAAGAAAGACTAGGGTTGTTGGAGTAGTTGATGAACCCTTTGTTATAGCCACCTTGGTTCAGCATATAGCTTATTTCCTCGTGCTGGTTAACTTCTCCAGCTTGAATTTGAAGTTGCTCTTCATCAGTAATGAAGTGTACTTGGTGTTGCTGACCCAATGGTATCATATCCAACTTCTCATTCAAAGCTTTGATTTCTTTCTTTGTAATATCATCTGTTACAGAGCCACCTCGAGGCGTGCAATCATAGTCTTCACTATATATCCCATCAGATTGAGCAATGTTCTCCATAAGTTCCCAACCTTCATCAACGCTCTTGTTCAGTAAATTACCATTGCTTCCTATGTCAAGCAACATTCGTATCTTTGGTAGAGCACCACGATAGAGTGTGCGTAGGTGTGATGATTTACTGAAACCATGATGAGGACACTGCATAGTGTATTTCTTGAAGCATTCCCATGCTTCAGAGACGGTTTCAGCGTTCCATTGTGCGAAACCAGAGATATCATTCCTCAGTCTTGTTGTATGGCATGTGGAGAAGAATTTGAAAAGAAAAGCTTTCTTGCAAGCATCCCAGGTGGTGATTGAGTTCCTGGTAAAAGACTTCTCCCATGGATGTGCTTTCTCTCCCAAAGAGAATGGGAAGAGACGCAACTTAAAAGCGTCCTCACTCACACTGTTGATCTTGGTGAAACTGCAAAAGCGATCAAACTAGTCCAGGTGGTCGAGTGGATCCTCCATAGGCAAACCATGGACCTTGTTCGCCTGTACCATTGCTATCAGGCTGTGCTTGATCTCAAAGTTGTTGTTCTATAGAGTAGGTGGGTTGATTCCATGACGCTGGGTGTGAGTGTTCGGGTTGTCACCAGCACCAATTGTGTGTTGATTATCGCATTCAACGTTGTCTTCCATTTGCAAATTCAACCTTCTTAACTTCTTCAAGAGTTCTTGTTATTGTCTTGCGCGAGAGTATTCCCTTTCAAGAGCATGAATGTCTTCAACGATTGGTATTAAGTCAGTTGGTCCTTTGCTTCTCAGGTTCATACAGAGCTACGCAAGTACCGGAAAATAAAGGAAACAAAGGAAAACAAGGTGAGTATGATAGTAGAAACAGAGCTATGCAAGTACCAAAAAAGATGGGTTTTACTAACATATCCTAAACAAGCATAACATAGCAAACATGCGTGCAGTAAAAACATAATCGAAGGTAAGCATACATAAGTAAAAGGTAGATAGCTGGTGAAACAAAAACAGAGGAATTCAAATGGGTAAGAGATGCAATCAATAGAAAAGGTCCCTAAGGATGGAGTAATTGGCTAGTGTTCCTCCTCAAACTATCTAAATGTCTAACATACCTCAAACAAGAGCTATCCCTAGACGATAGATTCAAAAGCAATCAAATCCAATTCCTTGAAAGATGACCTCCAACTAGGTAGTATCCAGACCTAACTGTCGTTAATGGAACTCTACCTAATAGGAAAAACGAACCAATCTACCTAAGCCCATAAGCACCCTAGACATCAAATTCCTTAGGCTAGGATGTGCAAATTTCTGAAATGACCTCTATCAAGCATTTCAATGAACACTTTTCCGGTGCTAAAATGCCTAAGTTCGGATTTCAAACAAGCAGAATGAAATGAGCATTAAGAACAATGAAACAGAAGGGATCTATTAAACGATAAATCTTAGACACCTAGGAGGAATAAGGAAACAACACTAACCTATCCCATCCTTAAGGAACCTAAGTCACTACTCACTATGCATGTTGGATGAAAAATCAGAGAAACATGAAAACATAGCTACTGAGTAAAACATTTAGATCTAGGGTCAAACAACGAAGAACATACTATATGAAACCCTGAAACTAGTGCAGAAGACAAAAACAAACTGAAATGTAGAAGATGAAGATATAAAACGTCAAGAATACCAACTCAAAAAAGATGAACATCAATGGAACAATAACTTAAACATAAATGATCATCAACTCAAAAACGAGATTAAAAACATAAAAACGTAAATCAACATGCACCAGATAGATTACAACCCTAATCTAAGCATGAAGATGAAGAAAACATAAGATTAACATAAACTTGAGTAAAATCTGGGTTTAGAACATGAATAACATCAAGAACAAAAGAGAGAAAATAAAACCTAAGATAAAACCTAAAAATGGCAAAAAGAAAGAGTTTTTTTTATGGAGGCGTTTAGGGCTTTTTATAGTGTTCAGAGAAAAGCCCAAATGCATAAAATACAAAAGTTAATCATTAAACTGGGACTTTGGTCTGGTCCATCCTGATTCGGGTTGGCCGGGTCGGATTGGAGCTGGGCTATGAGACAGATGATCAAGGTGGCCAAGGAGTGTTACGATCGAGCCGTGAAATAGAGGTGGCTTGATCACTTAGCTCGATCGCGAGATTGAGCCGTGTGATGTTGCATGCGATTAAGGCGGCTAGCTTGATCGAGGCAGGCTCAATTGTTGATCGAGCCAATGGACCCGGTGATCAAGCCCGTCTAGGGAGATGGCTCGATAGTGATGTTGCCTGGCTTGATGGTAGAGTTGGCCTGTCTTGTGCATTTTTCCTATTCTTCTCAAATTTTGCACTTACGTTTCGAAAGCTCATGAAAGTCTTGAAAAATCTCCAAAATACATGTATAAGCAAGTGTTAATGCAAAAATTTCTAAAAATTGCAAAATTTCTAATAACATCAATAGATGCAACATATGTACAACTAAAAGACCCTAAAATGATGCTAAATGACTTCCAAAAATTACTAAAATGCAGAGACATCAACATGCTTAGAACCAAGGAGACCGAGCTCTTAAATAATATCAAGAGTGTATTTACATTGACACAAGGAAATACCCGAAGCATTACGAGCCAATTAAAGATCAAGGAAGTACTTTAGAATCCCGAGATATTTCATATGAAAACATCGTTTGAGATACTCTTTAAACACAACAACGTTCGATGGTGAATTTCCAAAGATGATTAGATCGTCAACATAGACGAGAACATGTAATCGTGAACCATCTTTATCAAGATTGGAGAGAGAATAATCATGACGAGATTGGATGAAACCATAAGAGGTAAGAGTAGCAGCAAGCTTGGAGAACCAGCATCGGGGTGCTTGACGTAACCCGTAGAGTGACTTAGAAAGAAAACAAACCTTTGTTTTATCATGTGTTCTAAAACCCGGCGACAGCCGCATGAACACTTCTTCTATAATATCCTCGTGAAAAAAACGCATTATGGACATCCATTTGCTGAATTTCCCAATTACGGGAAGCAACATTCTGAAGAAAACTTCGCACGGTGGTCATCTTTGCAACATGTGCAAACGTCTCATTGAATTCTTCACCAGGGACTTGATAATTCCAAAAACCACTTAGCGAGCCTTGTATCTTTCGATTGTGCTGTCGGATCTATATTTGGTAAATCTTGGATAGTCCATGTTTCATTATCCTCTAACGTAAGTATCTCATTCTTCATAGCTTGCTGGAAATTAGGATTATCCATAACTTCAGACTAAGTTTGTGGTGACGTGGTGACAGCCGCAAGAAACTTGCAATGATTCGCTTAGAATCTAGCATGACCTATAAAATATGTTAAAGGAATACAGGAACATTCATGTGCACTGTTAGCAACAAAATCATGCAGTTTAGTGGTTCTTGTTTGCTGTCGTTGGCCACGACCAAGGAGAGGCTGATCTGGTGTTATTGCCTTAGTTGTGGAATCAGCAGAAGAAATGGGGAAAAATTTGTTAAGCAGAGAAATTCGCTGCCATTATCATTCTGAAACGTCTAATTCTTGGCTTTCAACTGTCTCTTTACAAGAGGAAAAATTGTTTAATCCGTGTAGGAGCTAAATCTTTGGTTCGAAGAAGATATAGCCATAGGGATCGTGAGAGAAACATACCGAGAGATGATATGTTACTGTATGATTTTTTTCTTCTAGCAGACGAACCATAGTATGCCACTGTGATTCATTCAAGCCACTAAAACTAGTAGGATTATAAGGCATATGTCCCAAAATATAGGAACTTAAACATGTATTACGCATAACATTAACAAGAGATATATCTTTTCCATGAGGTTTGGTTGAGTTGTTGCAGTTGGATTGGGACTTACCACAAGCAAAACATGTGACAGACTTATCACTGGAATCAATCTGGTTGCATGTTTTAGACGGATGATTTTGAACCGCGAAACTAACCCCATCAAGCGGCTATGTAATCTGGTGGCTGCTAAGACGAGAATCTTCTTCTTGTGTTCAAGTATTACACAAATTAGTAAGCGTAGGAACAGAAACCGTTAGAGTAAAGTAGATCGTAGAAGACCATAAGTATCATCAAGTCTTCTAAGAAGATCATGAACTCGGTCTTCATCGCGTTCTTTTTCAAGATCCTGGTTTAGGTTGCACGTGTGCATTGCTTAGACTGTCGATCGTCCATAAGTGTAGTCCAGAGTTTTTTTAGAAATCCAAAATAGGACTCAATAGATTGTCGTTTTTTCGAGAATTGGCGTTCTCTGTTTTGATCCCTTATATCTTTGATCCGTTTTTGATAGATTACCATTTTTGGATGTGTTCCCACAGCTCAGTGGCTACATCACGACGGGAAAGATTGGTTCTTACCACTGGTACAATGGTGAGTTTGATCCATGAGACAACCAAGGCATTGTTGGTCCCCCAATTTTGAAGATCATTAGAATTGGCAGCCAGTTTTAGGATGGTACCATCGACAAAACAAAATTTCTTGCGAGCTTTAAGTGCAAACGGGGACTGGACGCCCATTCGTCATAATTGGGACCACGAATTCATGGTTGAGAGGTAACACTACCAGGATTGTCGCTAGAGCTCAAGTCATAAGGAGAAATGGTTCTTCGTTGAACCGTAACTGTGTCTAAGCTTGTCGTATTGTCAAGCTTTTTTTTTTTTTTTTTTTTCCAAAACCCTAGGAAAAACTCTGATACCATATCAGAAATCAGAAGAATTGAATAGATTTCCATTATCATTGATGTCGTTCCTTTATCAAGTATATATATATAACAGAGTGGACAACATATATATGGAAAGTAAATAATGATGAATATACAATAGCCATATATACATCTTGTAATACTTATGGTTGTAAACTTCAGTATCATATTTGATATGAAAGAAGTTTTCAATAATACGTGGATATCAAATAAACTCCTATTTTATTACAAATTTTATAATATATTCTAGCTTGGTTAGAGTGATGAACTATTTACAGGTTACCTAATAAATTGGAAAAAGAATTCTAATTACAAAAAAATTCTTTAAATTTAGGAAAATCTTAATATTTCCAAGCAAGTACCCAATCGTCTGGTTTTCCATATTTTCTCGTAAAATAAATACCTTCCATTCGAGCAATCCATGAACGTAATTGACCACATCGAACCATTTTTGCGGAATGGTATATTTCAAGGTCATTAAAATATCTCTTATGCCAATATCCCCAACTGAGATCACACTTCCATACTGTACGCTTTGCTACAAATGGAACAGACGCACGTTCTTCCCTAAAGGCAATGAGAACAAAAGGGTCCTTGTACTTCATTGAATAAGTTCTCACAGGATTTACTGTTTTGTGTTCTGCACGACATGTGACATTCAATATACCGTCAATTCCGCTAGAAACTTCGTTATGAATTACTATGTGATTCTCTTTGCAACCTTCATTTGTCACAATACACATAGTCAAAACTAACATAACAATTATGAGATTATTCATTTTTCTCTCTTCTTCTGAGTTAGAATGGCATCAACATGATGTTTTAGTTTTGTGATCTTTATTTAAACTATAATTATATGGTATAGCCTAAATTTATAAACAAACATGAACCAAGTAAAGTTGTGATTGGAAGAATCTTTTGATAAATATAACTAACAATAGAAACCAGACCAAATATAGAAATAACATAAAGTTATAAAAGTAACATTTAACTATGGTCAAGTATTTAGATTATTAGGACATAAAATTTATGAATTGAAAGAAAATAAATACAAACCATTATGATTTAACTAAAACTAAAAAAGAAAATAATGAAAGTTTGAAATTGACCTTAAATTTATATTAAAAAATTAATCATTCTATCTGGTNCCTTCGTCTTTTTTTTTTTTTTTTGATAACTAACCGGGGAAAATTCCCCTTATTAATAAATAAAATAAATTACACCCGAGTTTGTCGCATACTCCCAATACCCAACCCATCCTCTTGTACAATCGAGACTAAAGTACTCGGAACATAGTCAAAACCATGGAAACCCAAAGACAAAGAAAACGCATGATTCACTAACCCGTCTGCAAGACGATTAGCTTCCCTGAACACATGTGAAACTCGGACCGTCCAGTCCTTCGAAATAAAGTCGTAGCACAATCGTACTAGGAACGAGAGTGGGTGAGAATCGCCTATCCCATCCATCAAGAAACTCACAACAATCTCTGAATCAACCTCCAACTCCATCTGTTGAATACACATCTCCTAAGCAATAAACAAACCATAATACACTCCCCAAAGCTCTGCTAACGGGGCTGAGCCTACTCCAATGTTCAGCGCAAAGCCTTTACACCACCTTCCTTCAGAATCCCTAATAACACCACCAACCGTTGCTAAACCCGGATTTCCATGTGAGGCTCCATCCGTGTTTAGCTTAAACCAGTCCGTTGTTGGTCTTGTCCATGAAATCAACCGAGCTACCCGACTCCTCTGCGGGTTTTGTGACCGTAATAGTGAATAGCCGGACCATACCTCTTTAGCTTTGTCCTTAAAAAACTGAGTGCGGTCTCGACACTTTGCAATTTCCCCAAAAACTCGACCGCATCTCCACTTCCAACTCCACCACACCGTCATAACGAATAAAGTGGACCAAGCCACACCAAATACCAGAGATTCATCACTCAAATTCGTGTAAATCCAGCTCAATAAATCAGCAGCAAAAAACGAACCACGCTTACATGTAGGGACGATTCGATGCCAAATACCTTCAATGGAAGGACAGTCTCAGATCACATGTAATATTGTTTCTACCCCTTGACTACAGACCTGAAAAAGACCCGTAGACGCTAGATGGCGACGTCTTCTCTCTTCATTCGTCATAATGCATTGATGAGATAGGAACCATAAGAAACATTTAGCACGTTCCGTGGCTCTAACTCCCCAAAGTCGGTTGTAAAAACCAGCCATATTCGGACCTGCAACACATGGATTAGTAAGGTAATGGAAGGCGGATCGGACTGTAAATTGTCCACTTTATGAAGCAGCCCATGATACTCTGTCCTTAGCACCCGTAACTTCATCCATCCAATACATAAGCCGATAGCTTAAGCTTCGTATATGCATCAATAAACGGCTCTATTAAATCCCAACGCCAACCACGCCCTGTTTCCCACACATCACACGCCTTCAAAACTTCATATCCAGCCGGTAATGGCATTACACGAACCTTGGAGAGAGGTTCATCTAAACACCATTTATCAGCCCAAAAATGTATTGATCTCCCGTCACCTATGACCCAACTAAGTCCCGGGATAACCACATTTAGCAAACCCTCAACTACATTACGCCAAACAGCCGACCAACGGCTCTTCGAGACCATTCCTAGCCGAGAATTAGTATCCCTTATCTTCGTCTTTGTATACTTAATATTGATGCATTCACTACTAAAAATATCAAAATGCAAAAATACAAAACATAAAAAGTAGATTTATTTTTGACAAAAAAAAATAGATTTACTATCATACTCTTTCTCTTTTTTTTTTGTCAACTGGTGAAATATTATTAAACATGAACCAATTACAACTACAGCATATCAAAGCCTGCAATTTCCTACTTTCTAAGCTAGGAAAATCAGGAATCAAAGCCCAGAGATTCCGACTTTATAAGCTCGAAAACTCAGGAAACAAAGCCCAAAACAATGGGAGCCAAATAGAGACCAACACTACCTGAAACATTAATACAAACTGGAAAATAACAACCATCTTAACCCTTTTGAAACATCGGGTCTTCCACAACTAGGCACCGCAAAGAAGATGAAACGCAAGAACGATCCATCAAACATCTTGAAAACCTGCTGAAAATGTCCTCGCTTGAAATAAGTAGACTTCTAAAGAGAAAGCCATGCACTTCGACGAAATGGCTGAACGAGACCTCAGAAGAGGAATAATGAACTCGTTGTAGATGCCGGGGCCGGAAGATCGAGATAGAAGCGACCAAAACCGGTAGAAAGAAGGCACGAACCAGTCAGACCTCGTCCAAATCTGAGGGTTTGATCTTGTAGAGGAAGCTTAAAGCCGTCTAATTGGTTCATCATAAAAGATGAAGGAAACGATCCAAAAAGACCAGGAGAGACCATGATGGATAAAGAGTAAAGCGGAAATACTTCCCAGAGCAAAAACGACAGGCATAAACCGAAAACCAATGCCGAAAAGCAGAAAACAGGAATCAGCCACCAAAAGAAACGAAACCAAGCCCGAATCTACTCATGCACCAACCAGAGAAAACGGTACCCCAACTAGCCATTCACGTCACACCATGGAGACTAAGAAAAGGGAGAGCCGAATCTCGGTAGAGAGAGACAAGTACCTCTAAGGAAGCAGATCAACTGAAGCTCTTTACCAAAGATCCACCACCCACCACCTTAGACAAAGCGAGCCGGGAAGATCGGAGGACCACCGAAGAGCGGCGGCGGAGACAAGAGGAAGCAACGACCCGATAAAAGGTCAAACCACCATAAGATCCGAAGATCCACCGTGAGGAGGAGCTAGAGGACCGAAGACTCGAAGGCTCGGCATCTCCCACGAACGATGGTGTTGACCAACCGATCCGAGCCGAGACCAACGACTAGACCGGAGACCCCTCTTCCGCGACTGATTCTTGCCAAAACCGAAACCAACTAGAGAGAAGAAGAACGAGACAGGTGGTGGGAGGCGACGTCGGCGACGGCCCGGCGCCGCCACCAAGCGATAACTAGAACTAGGGTTTGATACAGAGAAGATGAGCGGCGCTCTATCATACTCTTTCTCTATCCACGAGATTAATAATGGGCTCTTACACCCACTTATTTTAGGGTATTTTCTCTCTCTTTGACTGCGATTTCTATCCGTTAAGAGTTCTTTGCTTTTCCACTCATCACTGGAAAGTCCTCACGACTTCCGGTGAGAATCTTCTTCTTTATTCCCCCTCTTCTTTTCTTCGTCAAGGTCTCACCGTCGGTTTCTCCCGACTCAGTTCCATCGAATCTTTTTTTCATCTTCTCAGATTTCGACGGTCCGGCCTCATTGCCTCCATCTTTCAAGCCTCTCCAAATCGACTCCCTTCTGCCACTCAAAGCCCCTAATCTGACCTCATATTTCCAAACTCCACCAGAATTTCAGGCCATCCCAATTAACTCATCTACTCAAATATCACCCGAATCCACAACAGAGAAGAATCAAAAGTCTTCTTTATGGGCATTTCTCTTCAAATCCTCTCTTTGAAATCTATCCAAAATCTCCTCGTATTTGATCAAGAAGATGGCACAATTTTAGTCTTAGGTCTAGGGGAAATTTTACTCGATTCTAATTTGATGTGGAAAGACCACATCATAAGCCCACTTCCATGGAAATCCCCCTTCTCTTGCGAAAATTTACTGAGACTTAAATCCCATTTGGGATGGAAAAAGGAGAATTGTGGTTAAGAAATATTCTTGCACGGTGTCCTATGCCTTATTTATGTTTCTTCTCCTGAAATTTTGTCATGAATTTTGGATGTAGGTTTTTGGCAATCAGGGAATTTTTTGCTTTACAGTCCCTCTCTGGTATCCATCTGCAGATTTATCTTAATCAAAACTCAAGAAATCTCCTGTTTGAGTTGTCCTCAAGAATGTTCCACCTCAACTCCATTCGCTTGAAGGACTATGCTCAATAGCTTATTGTCTTGGCCACTCTCTCCACACATAAAGGTCACACCTAAGCCCCTTACACAAAATTTTGTTTAAACGTCAAAGTTGTAGTTTTACTAGTTTATCTCACAAAGTCGAGACGTACAGTAGTTAAGGTGAAGGATAAACTTTGTTCTAGCCTTTTATCCTCATCTTTTACCTCTTATCTCACGCCGCATTTTTCTCTGATTTGCAGGCTATTTGGCAGTCACAGTATACCCCTCCTCTCCTATATCAAACTTGTATCAATGACTTAAAGCGGCTAAAGAATTCTACAAAGTGTTTCAGCGCCTCAGAATAGCTCAAAGGGAACTACTCTACTCAAAACTCCATCTCATGAACTGTTTCAGTTAAAGGTTCAAACCCGAAATACATGATTAGTTACCTCGGCAACAAAAGAATCTTTTCTCAAACAAAAGTTGCGCATTCGCTGGCTTAAAGACAGTGACTCCTACATGGTCTCAAAGATACAAAGGCTTTATCCATTTAGATGCTCCTAACATTTATCTGAGCTTCAAGTAAAAATCATGTCCTCTGAAGAAATCAAGTCAATAGTCTTCTCTCTTCCACGAAACAAGGCTTCAGAACCTGACGGTTTTACTTCAGAATTTTTTACTCCTTCTTGGCGGCGGTTCGAGAGTTCTTTATTATCATTTCTCCCATAAAGCAAGTGCATGCAACTGCCATCACTCTCATTCTGAAAGTACTTGATTCTGAAAGTACTTGGAGCCAAGTCGCTAACTAAGTTTAGACCCATCTCCTGCTGCAACACATCCTATAAGGTAATATCTCATATTCTTGTAGACATGTTAAAGTTGTTTCTCCCTGATGATGTGCAACGTAACCAAGAAAGTTTTATTAAAGGACGACTCCTATACGAAAATATTCTTTTAGCTTCTCAAGTTGTAATGAGTCGGCAAGTACTTCTAGAGGATGCTTGCAAAATTAATTTGGTCAAGGCGTATGACAACTTTTCTTGTAACTTCCTCATTGGCATTCTCAAAGCATTCGAATTTCCGTCCTTATTTGTTGATTGGATCTACGCTTGTATCACCACACCTCGGCTCTATGTAACTCTAAATGGAGAATTAGTTGGGTTCTTCCCGGATAAAAAAAGGATTGCGACAAAGAGATCGGATATTGTCCTCCTTTTTTCGTGCTAGCTATGGATGTCCTTGCTAAGTATCTTGATTTAGGAGAAACTTCATAAGCCTTGTCATTCATCTTAAATGGTCCAATCGACTCATTACTCACCTGAGCTTCGGCGATGACATGCTAATATTCTTTGATGGTTAGAATCTTCTCTTCAAGTTATTCTTGATATTTTGAAGCGCTTTTATACATGTTCGGGGCTAAATCTAAACTTGGCCAAATCAAAGCTATTCCTCGACCGTAAAACATGCCTCTTACCCATTACATGGCCGACAAATTTTGTCTTTCGTCTGGCTCTCTCCGTGTTAAATATTTGGGACTCCCTCTCCTTCACAAAAAACTCCAAGCTCAAGATTATCAACCACTTATGGAAAAAATCAATCCAAAAATCCTCTCGTGGCCAGCATCAAAAGTCTCATATGCCAGTAAATTACATTTGATTGAATTCGTATTGTTTAATATAGTTAATTTCTGGACCTTAATCTTTCCTCTTCTAAAGGCTTGTTTTAAGGTTTTTATTAGACTTTGTTCAAGTTTTCTTTAGAAAGAAGTTCCTAACTCAACTTCATGAGAAAAGTGGCATTGTTTGATATTTGCCAACCAAAGGAACAAGTATGTCTAGGATTAAAAAAATCCTTGAGATATCATCAACATTTTTTGGGTTGAAGCCCATATGGTTGTTATTTGTCCATAGTGGATCACTTTGGGTCTCTTGGATTCGTTGGGTCATTGTTAAGAACTGAAATTTCTCGAGAACATGTAGCTGAATTTGGATACAACTAATCAAACTACAAGATCTTACTAAACCTTTTCTATTTTGCAGGATTAGAACAACCCATAATGCACTCTTTTGGCATGATACTTGGCTACAGCTTAACCCTCTGACTAATATTACAGGAGGGGTGGACCGTGTGTTTCTGGTATTTCCCCTCCCCCAACTCCCCGATATAACAAGCAATAACCCTCATATCTTACAGGCTCTTTTGAGGTCGTATTCCGATAAATGAGTTTTTAAGGTCCTGTTTTCCCACCATTATTCCATCTACCTTATCCGACAACGAAGACAAATTTTTGTGGAAGACATCCCCTTTTGACGAAACAAGACTTTTATGGTTCTATCGAAAAATCCTAAAGCATGATTTCTTCTATTGTATTTTAATGAAGGATTGGTTACCTTCAAGAGACTGACTCATACGTTGGGTATCCCAGTCCCAACCACCTACCTCCTTTGTAACAACTCAGATGAACATTGAAACCACCTATTCTTCCAATGCTCTTTCTCCTCTACCATTTGGACCGCCTTCTTTTCGCATCCTCCCTTGAACCTTCCTCCTGACATCGTCTTGCTAACTCAATGGTTTTGAAGCAACAACTTAAGTAGAAATATGATGCTAATCACTAGGCTCTTCGTCCAAGCAATTTGTACCTCATTTGTAAGAAGCAGAACTCTCGGTTACACTCATATTCTTAATACCAGCCACAGCCATCATCAAGCAAATACAAAAACTACTTAGAGACAAGTTGGAAACTCTCGATAAACCATATATCACTCCTACAGCAACTACTCTCTCCATATGATGACACTCCAGAGAATCTTTCTTATCTACATGTTTTTGGTTCTTCCAAACGTGACCAATGTAAAGATTAATTTCAACTTTTTCTTCAAGTAAGTTTCACTTATGCCTGAATTAAGTTTCTATATTCTGTTGGTAAAAAAACTTTTCGAAAATAGGTTCTATTTATATAAGGTATTATTACTATTAAAAAAATAGTAATTGGCTCAGTTTCTGTATACTAATTATATTAGGAAGTAGAACTAACTACATATGTCTTAAGGTAAGAAGATCATATGAGATTTAGGTGCAATCCGAACTACAAAATATTACTTGTGGTAACCAAAATTCGCACCGTCGATTTCTTTTAGTTAAGGAAAGTCAAAAAACCTTACTTTTTCCATAGGTTCCTGATTTCTGCTAAGACAAAACGTTTAAGATTTCAGAACATGACAAGAATAATAACAGTACGAAATTGAATACGAATTTGCAAGTAAGAAAAGAGTGAAGGGGTTTCTTATTCCGAATCTGCATATGAGTGTGTTACAATCAAATGATAGCCTCAGTTGCAAGAGCTGTTGGCGAGTATCCTAGTTTTAACAACGAAGACTAATAAACCTAATTGACTCATAACTCGCTAACAAATCAGAAAAATAAACCTAATTCTCTAAGTGTCTAGTTGTAGAGAAAAATGTGTATGGTGCTCTTCCTCCTCATCTCTCTTATATAGACTTCCAAGGTCGGTCCGCTTTCCTTTTCCGCCTCCAATTCGAGTTCATTCGTCCGTGGAAATCTTCCTTTTTAAGTTTAGCCTTATGAGGAAATATTTCTTTTCGTATTTGAGTTCACCCTTCTTCGAAAATGTTCCATTTTAGAATTTTCCATTTTCACGTCTTGTAAAACTTGGATAGACCGTCTTTGTTCTTGGACTGAATTTTTGTCTAAAATCATAAGTGGGCCGTTATCGCCTTTTAGGCCACTTTGGGTCATTTTTTGGTTTAAACAATTTCTTACGATTCCAATCAGAGAACCGGTCTTTGTACGATGATGTGATGCTGGTTCGCGAAGTAATAATGTAAATCGTATAGATGAGATAACATTGGCGTCTAACTAAGCCTTATCATTTTATACGATCGATAAAAAGGCACACGTCTTTATGACTATCACGGAGAATGATAATATTAATTGCATAGTTGAAATCATCGTTAATGTTTAGGCTAACCATTATCAATTACACGATTAAAATTTATACAAAGGAATTTTACGATTCTTTCACAATACGTAATGCGTAATCGTATAGGTTAGATAACTTTGGTGTTCAAGTTAACCGATACCGTTTATAAGATTAATTCGGAATCTATACGAGAGGAATAAGTGATACAGTTTTTTATTGTATAATTTCAACGGGAACTTAAAATGATATGAAACAAGAGATTACTTGTCTGAGACCTGGTCTACTCGCCCACAAGTGAGCAGAACGTGTATGGTTCAGCTTGCCCACGGGTATTAGGCCCTATGTTTGAATCAACAGATATAAACTCTCGCATGTCTAATAATTCAATCAAGCATTAAGTGCAAATTCAATTGTTCATAGATATTTAAGACAACACTCTCGCTAAGCAAGAACATCTACTCATCTAAACTATATCAGATCCCTAAACCAAATCTCTTCGCGTTTATCAAATTAAAATCAATGAACGAAATGGAAACTTTTAATTCAAGCATTAAGAAAAAATCTAGACTAAGAACCTAACAAATCCAATCCATGATGTTAAAACCTTAACTATCAAACATGGCTTTCCTGGAAAACCCTAAAACCTAACAAGCGAACTACTTAGACATAGCTAAGTTAACACAAATCATAATCAAAGAAGAACACATCTAAAAAACCAAGATAATTATTATTAAAGACAGAGTTCAGAATTCTTCTCTAAATACAAGGTTAAACTCCATCTCTCTGTAAAAGCTCTAGGAAATAAAATAAGCGATAGTGAAAATATCACCAAGCCTAGGGTTTTTATAGTTCTAAAAAAGGAAAATAATATAAAACCCATTAGAAAAATCTTGATAACCCTCAAGGGCGGTTTCATAAATTTGGCAATCCTCCATTTTTCTCGAGTACAGGGATCGATCGATCCAGGTATTGGATCGATCAATCTCTCCTTTAAATATGTTTTCATAAGTTTCTAGGCAATTGGATCGATCAATACATGTTTGGATTCGATCGATCTCTTCTTTACGTGCATCCTGGGTCGATCAT
Organism: Iberis pinnata; assembly: GCA_900406425.1. Classification (NCBI taxonomy): domain Eukaryota; kingdom Viridiplantae; phylum Streptophyta; class Magnoliopsida; order Brassicales; family Brassicaceae; genus Iberis; species Iberis pinnata. The sequence goes on along the minus strand of OVBE01004371.1, from coordinate 7,373 downwards.
TCGTCAGTTTGGATCGATACGTCCGTCTTCATTTTGTCTGTTTGCACCTGAAATCTTCTAAAAACTATCCTATTGCTCCAAAACATCTCAAACACTTAGAAACATGAAGATATGCCAAATATACATGGAAAACACTAGAATAATGTCTAATAGCAAGTATAGATACCCATTATAAGGCATTTAAAACCGAGTATTATCAATCACCAAGTCGAGTATTGAGTTAGCATATTAATTTAAGACACGATTTGACGAGATGGACCGAAGTATGTCAGCACCATAAGTTTGGGGCTGTCCGTTGAGAACAATACGAAGCCAAGATTCGAAGGCTATAAGCTACAAGAATTTATAATTCAACGACAAAAATAATTTTATCCACTTTCTGACTAAATAGTTATAGTCGGTAACTTTAGTTGTATATTCTGTATTAGTCCTAAAATGGTCAAAAAGTAATGATAGAATGTATTAGTCGGAAAAAAGTTAGAATTGTTGTCGTAGAATTTCTGCAAACGTTGCGATGAAGTTTCGATTAATTTTGTACTCGGAAAATGGTGGAGAAATGTTCGGACCACTTTGCGATATTTTTTTATAAAAGTGTTACTAAAGCTGGATAATCGTATCATATATATATATAACTAAAATATTGTATTAAAATAAAATATTATGTTAAAATAATAATTTAAGCAAAGTAAATCTTAAATAGTTTTACAAATTAGCATAAAACTACAAAATTTTATGTTAAAAAAATAGCTAGCTTCAAAAATTTGGTAGGTTGTGGGATTTGTGGTGTTTTTGAAGAGATTTGAAAGTGTGGACTCAACAGCTGAATAATCACGATGTTGAATGGAACAAAACACTGGAGAAGATTCATACACCTGAAGGGATCAGCTAGGAATTTCGAGACAAGAGAATCAATTTCAGATATGATTAAGAAGATTATATTTTTGAAAAGTTCTCAATAAAAGATAATATCAAGGCTATCTTGAGATGAGACATTCAAGGAAATCAACTTCTAGAAGAAAAAGAAGTTAGACGAGTACATTAGGGTTTTTGGGGTGTCATATATAAAGAGTCTTAGTGTGGTCAGAGAAAACTAATACTTAGATCTTTTATTCTTGCAAGCTTTTACATTTTTGGCTTTCATAATCAGAAGGCTGATTGGGTGAGTGTTTTTACTTCTCATGAGAATTACGAGTGTCGGTAATCTAGCTAAGAAGTAGAGCTTTTTATAGAACTTGTAGGTGGCAATCTAAAGTGTGTTAAGATTGCGAAAACATGTTTGGGTTGAATCTTTATAGAAAGATTACTCAAATAAAGTTTAATAAAGTGATTTGTTTTTTCTTTATTGTTTTCTATATGTTTTCAACTGGTATCAGAGCCGATCACCAACTAAATGATTTGCTTATCCTATAACAAGTGAAATCTTACGGAAAGTATGGAGAACAATCAACAGTTTTGTAATTTTTAACAAACTGTTGAGGGTAAATGAAAATAACTATGGTTATTGGAAAGTAGAAATGACTCAAGTCATTCAGAGTATTGAAATGGATGTGTGGATTCTTGTTGTGGATGGATGGGATCCACCTAAGACGACAAATTAAAAAGGTGAGATAGTACCAGGACCAATGAAGGAGTGGACTGCTACTAAGAAAAGTGCAGCTATCGCAAATTAACAAGCACTTACTAAGATTTTCACTTCCTTACCAATCGATGAATTCACTATAGTTTAAGGATGAACAAGAGCAAAAGATACATGGGATATTTTGAAAGTATCTTATGAAGGACAAGTTAGGTGAAACGAACAAGGAACTTAGTGCAATAGCTCAAGAGGCTTGAGTGTTGGGGAAGACATACAAAGACAAGAAGCTGGTTCAAAAATTGCTCAGAATCTTTGCAGACAAATTTCATCCACATATGTCCGCTATTGAAGTAGCGTTAGGTTCATATACTATGAAGTTTGATCAAGTTGTGGAGATGATGCAACCATATGAACTTAAGATCAAGAAAAGAGAGAAGGAATCAGGAAAAGGTATAGCTTTTGTATAAACAGAAAAAGGTTATAATCAGGGTTATGAATTAAAAGATCAGGTTGGTCTTATTTTCAAGAAGTATTTCGGGAAAATTGAAAGAGGGCAGAAGAAGAATAATTTTAGCTCAAACCGTGGAGATCAAGATAGAGAAGTAAAGAAGGGTGAAAAACTTATTGTTATGAATGCAAAGATTTGGTCATATTAGAACTGATTGTGTTGGAAGGACAAAAGGAAATGGAAATGTTAAGTCGTTAGTAAGCTGGAGGGAAAGTGACTCTGATGATGAAAATGAAGAAGAAGAATTTCTGAAAATTTTTATCTCATTAATTGGAATTATGTAGGAAAATGATGATGAACAGGAGAATGACTCTGATAAAGAAATTGATCTATCACTTAAAGAAGAAAACAAGATTCCGGTAGAGCATTTGATTTTGAAGAGTAATGAAATAAAAAGGTTAACCTTGGTGATTGATGGTTTTATCGATGAGAAAAGGGAACTACATGAAGCTATAAATAGTGAAAAATTGAAAACCATTCCCTCCAATTGTAGCTTACTTCTTCTTCTACAAGTTGAGGTGCTTGAAGAGCAAAACAGTCCACTTCAGTCTTCTCTACGTCTTCAGACAACCACAACTGTTTCTGATTCTGATTATTGAGAAGTTGAGTAAGAAGCATCTTTACTTCAGCTAGTTCTGAGGATTCTGGGTCAGATGATCCTCCCCTTTTATCAGAATTTGGACAATGGTTACTGCTACTTGCAACTAAGTTGCCTATAAGCTGATATGCTTCATACAGTGGCTTGGTCATAAAATCTCCATTAATAGCTATATCCAAAGAAAGCCGATATTGCTGCTCAATACCTCTGTAAAAGGTTTTTAGAAGATTCAGCTCGGAAAATCCATGGTGAGGAAAATCCCGAAGATACTCCTTGAATCTATCCCAAACTTCATAGAAAGACTCTGAAGGACCTTGATGAAACTGAGAAATATGGTTTCTCAGATTATTAGTTCTAGTGGGAGTGTAGAACTGATTCAAGAACTTGGATATACAGTCATCCCAAGTTTCTATGGAGTTAGGTGGTAAAGATTTTAGCCACCTTAGAGCTCTGTCCGTGAGCGAGTGATTAAAGAGCTTACAATTCATAAAGTTCCGAGAGACTCCATTAAGTTGGACATTGATACATGTATCCTCAAAACTGTCTATGTGATCCATGGGGTGCTCAGTAGAAGACCACGGAATTGACTCTAACGTATGAGCTGAATGAGCTAGAACAGGAAATTATAATCATGTCTCTGAGGTTGACGAGGATGTAGAGCATTCATATTAGTGAGGAAAGCTTAACGGTTATTGAAGTCTCCAACGAGAAAAGCACGACTCTCAGTTTAAAATCAAATTAAGCTAAGAACATATTAAAATGGTGATTGTAACCGAGGAATGAAAACAAAAATAAAAGAAAAATGATTGTAAAACGATTAAAGAAAACGCTAGGCAATAGAGAGTTATGCATGTATTGAGGTTAAAAGTCAAGGTTAACATACATAATTGATTACTGAAAATAATTCTCAAATTGAAAGACGACAATAAACTAATCTTCTCCTGAAGTATTAGATCCCTATTCTGGAATTACTAAAGACAAACTCTCGCCGTATTTAGATAATTCAAACATGCATTTCAATTCTGATTCGATAAGTTCATAAGCCCCTAAGACAATACTCTTGCAAGCAAAGACAATTATTCATCTAGATTAGATCAGACTTCTAAACCAAATCCCTTTGAGTTTATAATTCTATGATCAATGAACTAGTTAGCTACTCTAATTCATGCACTAGGAACAAATCTAGACTTAGAACCTAACAAATTTCAACCCATTCTATGAAACCCTAACGATTAACCTGGTTTCCCCGAGGAAAACCCCAAAACCTAACAAATAGACTACTGAGACATGATTACAAGAACATAAATCATAGATTGAATAAACATTGAAGAATTTAAAAATCCAAATTGTATATAAAGAAATCAGAGTTTAGAAATCCTCTCAAATACAAATGTAGATCTCTTTTCTCTGGAACTTCAGCGATAAAACATTTTTTTAAACTTATTAAAAACTTCTCTCTAAAATAATAAGCCAAAAGGGCTTTTTATAGCTTGAGAATAAAATAAAATAAAATCTAACTAATAAAAAACTAATGATATATCTTGAGGTCAAATGCATCTTTTAGCTCGTTTTTCATTCAATTCGACATAGGGGATCAATCGATCCAATGATGGATCGATTGATCTAAACTTTCGCAAAACTCCATGTTCTTTGGATCGGTCGATCCACGCTTGGATTGATCAATCTGTCCTTTTCTGAGACTTGGACAAATCATTCTTCATTTGCACTTGAATTCTTCCAAAAATCGTCATTTTTGCTCTAGAATGTCCCAAACACCGAATTTCCAGAAAACATTCTAAAAACACAAGGAAAACACTAGAATAACACTAAAAAATAGGTATAAAAACCCATTAAAAGGTGTTAAATCCGAGTGATATCAACGGTCAATTCAAGTTACGAGGTAGCCTTAGCTACACACATAGACTAGCAAAATCGACGGCGGAGTTACTTTTGATTTCACCCCTTTTCGAGGTAATATGGGATCTAGTAGCTCCATCTAAGCTTAAAAATTTCCTTTTGCAAGTTCATTCTGGTGCGTTAGCAGTTAATGCACAACTACTCAAACGCAAACTGAGAGCGGATGATTTTTGTGACCAATGCGGTAGTGAGCTGGATTTTATAAACCATCCTCTTTTTACTTGCCCTCCAACATTGCAATGCTGGACATATCAAATATACCAACATCAATGGGGATTGTCCCGACGGGACACTATTCCAGAATATCCACTATTTATTATCTGCTGCTACAAAAGAATCCCCTGTCAGGGATATCTTCCAAGTTTTCATGTGGATCATTTGGTATATTTGGAAAGCAAGAAATGCATGATCTTTCCAAAGCACTGAATGGGAATCCCCGGAGAGTGTTGAAATTTCAACAAGAGAAGCACATGAATGATTCACTTCAAATTCGAGGAGTGATATATGTAGATCACATGGACAACCCGAGGATCGGGACTCATCCCCTTCTCTTCTGATGGAGTAGTAGGTTGTAGTTTTGATGGATCCTCGAAGGTAGCATATACTATTACTGGCATTGGTTGATTTTTGTCGCCAAAAAATCATCCACCTAGAAAGAGCATGGAACAAGAGAGTAGACTTGCTCGCTAGATCAGCCAGAGAGGCTAATGTATTATTTTCCTTCATTAATCATTTTCTACCCGTTGGGTTGATGTCTGCATTTTAGTAGTTTTTAGAAGCCACTTACTGTTATTTTAAAATCATTTAGATGTGAACATGTTGCATTTATAGGACTTTACTAGTAAGTTTGCATTTTCATGAAATTCTGCATTAGCACTTGCATACATATGCATTTTGGAGATTTTTCATGGATTTCAGGAGTTTCCAAAACATTAAGGCAAACTTGGAGAAGTTAAGGAAAATGCAAGGAAGTTGAGTTCTCATCGAGCCATCCCTTCTTCACTTTGTTCGAGCCGCAATTTCTTACATCGAGCCAAGTCATTTACACGTCGAGCCATTCACCATTCTCGACGAGCCAACTTTTCCTCAGTACATCGAGTCGACATTTCACATCGAGCCAAGGAAAATTCACGTCGAGCCAAGAAGTCATTTTGATCGAGCCGCAACAAACACTTTTGATCGAGCCGCAAATGTACCTCGAGCCAACCTTTTTCCAACTTACATCGAGCCACGGATAACTCCACATCGAGCCACATCAACCTTCTACATCGAGCCATATTTTCCTTCTACATCGAGCCATATTTTCCTTCTACGTCGAGCTATCCTTACTCACATCGAGCCGCAACAACACCAACACCTCGAGCCAAAAAATCCTTTTCATCGAGCCATCTTCACCTTAACATCAAGCCAACATTACATCGAGCCATGCCGTAACCTGAACAAGCTAACATGTCGAACCAGCATCGCGTCGATCACTTGAGCATTTTCCACCTCGGACAAGCAGCTCACCAACTCTATCAGAGAAAGTTTCAGAGTATTCCTGCACAAACCAGATTCAAAGATCAAGACTAATCATTGTGTTTTGTGTTTTAGCGTTTTTAGGGTTTTTTCTGAAACACTATTTAAACCCAAAAACGCCTCCTTATAGGTTTAAGCTTTATTTGCCAATTTAGGTTAAGGTCTTAGGTTTATTTTTCTCTCTTTTGTTATTGATGATATTGATGATGTTTTTCATGTAGAAATTCTGATTTCTTATAGATTTCTGTTTAGTCATTGATTTCTTCATCTTCTTGTTTAGTTTAAAGTTGTTTTCCATCTTATGCATGCTGATCTTCTGATTTCCATCTTTAAATCTCGTTTTTCCATTGCTAATAATTTCTGGGTTTGAGTTTGTTCTTCATTTTCCTCTGTTTTTCTGGGTTTGATGTTCAGTTTCATCACTTGTTCTGTTTTTCTGGGTAGAATTCCTTTGTGTTCATCATCTTCATTCCCTGCATTTTAGGGTTTTAGCTTTGATCATCAAGTTTTCTTTATAGTGTTCTTGTTGTTCTTCACGCTTTGACTTTTGATCATAATGTCTTCCTTAGCATTTTCGTTTTCCTGTTTTCCTGTTTTCATTCCCACCATGTGTAGTGAGTAGTTCCTGATCATAATGTCTTCCTTAGCATGTGGTAGTCTGGTGTTGAATTCTTGTTTTCCCCCTTATGCCTAAGTTGATTGCTGTTAGTTTCCCTTNTGGTTTCCTTCTGATCAACTGAAATCTGAACTTGGGCATTCCCGCACTCAAAAGGTGTATGATGGAATGCCTGAACGTAGTGATTTCATAGATTTGCATATCCTAGCCTAAGAGATTGGATGTTTAGGGTGATTATTAGCTTTAGTAGATTGGTTGCAAATGCCTGCTTAGTAGTGTACCGTTAACGAANATTGAACTTGGTTGCTTATGAATCTGTTGTCTAGGGAATAACTCATTGATTGAGGTATGTTAGGCATTTAGGAGAATCAGGAAGGATCACCACTCAATAACCTTTGTCCTCAGGAACTGTCCCCCTTTTATTACATCTTACCCTCGTTTTATTCCCTGTCGTTACTTAACTTGTTGTTTTCCTTAAGTTTTCTTTTATGCATGTCGTCATTCATGTCCTGTTCATTTTATGCATGTTTGTTTGTTTAGGACTTGTTAGAAAAACCCATTCTTCTTGTTCTACTTGAATGACTAGAATCCATTTGCATATAGAGTGGTTAATGTCTGCACCCATTTGGATTGACACCTA
>OVBE01004370.1:0-24136 GCA_900406425.1 Iberis pinnata | reverse complement strand
TATATATATATATATATATATATATATATATATATATATTGTTATAATATGATATAAATAATATTATGGAGCCCATATAATTGGCTAATATTCAGAGATTGCATCTTTGAAGATCCCTCCAGTTTCTTCCAATCATTCAACCTGTCATCAACGACATAAAATTGGAGGGATCTTCAAAGATGCAATCTCTAAATGGGAACTTCAGGAAAATCATAAAACGATTAAAGAAAGTTTATGGGAAGATGAAAATGTTTGTAAACTGGAGAATAATGGTCCTTTTAGTTTGTGTGATTGCTTTAGGTGTTGATCCTTTGTTTCTATTTATCCCTGTGGTTGATTCTCCTAGATTTTGCTTCACTTTCGACAAGAAGCTCGCAGCTGCAATTTCAGGTGTTTGTACCTTTATTGATACATTCTATGTGATTCACATCATTTATCATTTCATCACTGAGCTTGTTGCTCCTCGTTCTCAACTTTCCTTACGAGGCGAGCTTATCGTCCATTCTAAGGCTATAAGGAGAAAATATTAGAGATGAGAGTTATGAATATCAAGAATTTGATATTGACTCTCATGAATATACAAAATATACATGTTTATATAAGGCGTAAATTAGTCTAATTGCCTAGTTTTCTTTTTAACTAAATTAATTAACATAAATACAAATATCAACAATATAATTAACAAGTATCTTCTATGTTATTATAAATCTTTTAGATTTTTTTATATGCTCCCTCAACCTCAAGGTGATGATGGAGAATTGTGAAATTAATAGCTTGAGATTAACGGTATATTAAATTCTCATGTGAAAGCAAAAGCGTTAGAGACCACAAAATTAACATGTGAAGATAAGATGGTAAAGTGGCGGTAGAATGCGGGTTGCACGGTAAATCTTTGTTATTTGTGATGGTGAGTATCAAGATGATATGTATTTTTTTCAAAAAGATTTTTTTTGTTCTTTTGTAAAAAGAAATGAGTTAAGAAATTTGAGAAGATTTTTTTGTACGTTTTGTTTAAAAAGTAAATAAGAAGAAGAAGCATGAGAAGAAAATTTCGAGAAGATATTCTTTTATACGCTAGAAATCAAATAAAACGAAGGGAAATCTCAAATAACAGTAGTCGCCAATAGAGCGATTTTTGCTCAGTAGTCGCCAAAGCATAGAGAGGGTCTTACCTTTCTTTCTTTGTGCAATCAGTGAGGGAGATATTTCCTTTTTTCCCATTCCGTAGAAATCTTAATAATTGAGATTACCTTTTTCACTTCATTCTTTCCTAAAAAGCGTTGCTTATTTCCTTTCTTGTTACGCAAGAGAAACCCTTAGTCGTAGGGTTTAGGGTGGTTTGGTGATTTCTTCCTCTGAATCTCAAATTTTACTTTCAGAGACAATAGTTATGGAGTCACCGTTGGATTCAGCTCTGCTAGGTCTTTCCTTGGAAGAGGAAAAGCCTTTAGTGTTGAAAAGTAAAGGAAAATTCAGTTCATGCGAGAGGAACGTACTTAGTATTATAGGTCTCTTGTTGAATCCGGAAAAACAGTCTATGAAATCACTGATTTTCGAGTTCCCCAAAGTGGGGATTATATGATCGGGTTAAAGGAGTTGTGTTATCGAAAGACAGATTTTAATTTATATTTCGCTATGAAGAAGATATGCATAAAGTGTTGGCTAAGGCATGGACACAGGACGAATGGTGTGTAGTGCTTGAACGATGGGTTAAAGAACCACCTGATGAGTATTTGACAAGTATTCCTCTATGGATGCGTGTTCGAAACATACCCGTTAATCACTATACTGCTGAAACTATAGAGGATATATGTGATTGTATTGGTAAGGTTGATGAAGTTGCTTTTGACCCTAATCGATCTCAAGCTAAAGACTATGTGAGGGTGAGGGTTTTCGTTGATGTGAGAAAGCCATTACGTCCTTATAAAACAGTTCAACTAGAAGATGGTTCAATAGAGAAGGTTTTCTTTGAGTATGAACGTGTGAGAAAGCGGTGCTTTCTGCCACCGTCTCACGCACAAAAAAGATCAATGCCCTTTGCTTGGCAAAGATAGTATTAAAGAAACAGGGGAAATACAGAAGCAGAAATCTAAAGAATCTCAATCTTCCCAATTGATTATCCAACGAGAGGATCCCTTATTTGGTGTCCTTATAGAGAGTCAAGTTGGCTTGGATCCTAATATTGGTCGGCCCAAAATTAACAAGGAAGTGTTAAATGAAATGAGACAATACCTCCAAGTTCAAGATCAGGCGGAATACAATGCTCGTGTTCTGCGTATACAAAAATCAGTTGCGGATTTAGAACACGATACGGCAGGCCAAAAAACGCTACTGAGACTGGAAAAATCAGCTAAGGTTACATCCAATGTTGATAAGGATAAAGGCTTGGTATTCAATTTTGAACCTACTCTCGTAAACTCTGTTCCTACAGAGAAACTCTTAGCTTCAGCCATGAAATCAGGATACTCAACTCATTTCAAAGCTCATGAATCTGGTGCTCGTTCTCAAGATGATATGTTGCAATTTGTTGTGGGTTCTTCGGGTTTTAAGGAAGGTGCTTCTAGATCATCTTCCTCCGGAACCAGTCAAAACACAAAAAAGAAAACCAGAAAACATCCATCTTCATGGACGAGAAAAGAGCAAAAGCGAGACATGGAGGTCTCTAATCTTTCACCAGAAGAAGGAATAGACCTTCGTAATATCCTTTCAGCTAAACGTAAGGCCGATGGAGATGGGTGTTCTCCTTCAAAAACACTCAAACCAAACAACATTTCGGTGGTCTCGGAGAAGGGACCGCTGCCATCCCAATAGGTGTTTTGAGCTGGAATTGCCAAGGGTTGGGGAACTCTTGGACAATTTGACAACTCAAGGAAATGCGTAAAACACATTTCCCTGAAATTCTCTTCCTCATGGAGACAAAAAATTCAGTTGATTACGTTGCTCAAGTTTTTGGTTGGTTGGGTTATGATAAATTCAAAACTATAGATCCTGTGGGTCGTAGTGGTGGATTGGCAATCTTTTGGAAAGACAAGGTTCAATTATCTTTTCAGAATGAAGATAAGAATATTCTGGATATTAAAGTTACAGAGTTGGACAAGATTTGGTATCTCACTTGTGTCTACGGGGATCCGGTACACAAGAGGAGAAATAAGGTGTGGGAACGACTTATGAGAATAGGAGTCAATCGCAAAGATCCATGGTGCATGATCGGAGACTTTAATGCGATACGATCAAATGATGAAAAATTAGGAGGTCCTTACAGAGGAATCTCTTATTTCATGGATTTTAGAGAGATGTTAGTGGCATGTGATATGAGGGAACTAAGTAGTACTGGGAACCGATATACATGGGCTGGTAAAAGAAGAAATATGTGGATACAATGCTGTTTGGATAGGAGTTTTGGTAATTCGGCCTGGTTCAATTTATTTCCTAAATCCCATCAATGGTTTTTAGAGAGAATTGGATCGGATCATCGTCCAGTACTGATGAAGGAAAAAGATGCAGGTTTAACTAAAAAACGACTTTTTTGGTTTGATAAGAGATGGGCTGAGGACCCGGCAATGTTTCAAACTATCTGTAGAGTCTGGAATGCAAATATAGGGAGAAGAGGTGATTCTATCTCTACACGACTAAGGAAATGCAGGTCTGAAATTTGTAAGTGGAAAAGCTCTAATGACACCAATTCGAACGTAAAGATTAATGAACTCATAGCTTCGATTGATAAAGAGTCATGTAAAATCACACCAGATTTTGGTCGTATATGGAGATTGAAGGGTGAATTGGCTATAGCTTTTAGAAGAGAGGAAGATTTTTGGAGGCAAAAAAGTAGGGATAAATGGTTAAGAAGTGGAGATAAGAACTCTAAATTTTTTCATGCTTCAGTTAAGGCCAACCAAGTGAAAAAATCGATAGAGATGCTGCAAGATGAGGAAGGTATCATGCAATATTCAGATGAGGGTAAAGGTGAAGTGGCTGCTGCTTACTTCTCCAAGTTATTCACGGCAACATCCCAAGCTTCACAACACATTTACAATGATGTCTTATTGGGCTTTAATGAAAGAGTTTCTCACTCAATGAATGTTTCCCTTACAAGGGAAGTTACTGACGATGAGATCTATCAAGTTGTCTTATCTATCAACAGTGATAGTGCTCGGGGTCATGACGGGTTCACCGGCGGCTTCTTTAAATCCTACTGGCAGATTTTGAAAGATAAGATAGTACCCGAGATTAAACGGTTTTTCACGGAAGATTATTTTCATGATGATTGGGCTTTAACCCACATTTGCTTGATTCCGAAAGTCCCAAAACCTAAGAAAATGAGTGATCTACGACCTATTAGCCTCTGTCCGGTGGTCTATAAAATCATATCGAAGCTCATGGTTCATCGGTTACAACCGTTTCTGAATCAAATTATCTCTCCGTCACAGACTGCTTTTGTCGCCTCTCGATTGATTTATGATAATATCTCCATTGCACATGAAGTGATTCACGGATTACATACTATTCCTTCTCTTTCCTCGGAATATATGCTTGTTAAAACGGACATGTCGAAGGCGTATGATAGAGTTGAATGGCATTTCTTGGAGGAAATTTTACGCAGGCATGGTTTTTGTTCTCAATGGCGTCGTTGGGTGATGTTATGCATTACTAATGTACGCTTCTCGGTTCTGATAAATGGGCAAGCTCATGGCTCTATTCTCCCAACGCGTGGTTTGCGTCAAGGAGATCCGTTATCGCCCTTCTTTTTTTGTTTTAGGTACGGAGGCTCTTATTCACATAATTAACAAAGTAGAGAGGGACAATCAAATATCTGGAATTAAGTTTCACTCGTCAGGCCCTTCTATTTCTCACTTATTGTTCGCGGATGATAGTCTTTTTATGTGCAAAGCTTCAAAAGATGAAACAAAGGCTTTAATGAAGTGTTTTGAGCAATACGAGCTACTATCTGGGCAAGTGATTAATAACTCCAAATCTGCCATTACCTTTGGTGATCAAGTGGAGATTGGAGTTAGAGATTGGATCCAGAATTTCACAGGTATCGTGAACCAAGGAGGAGGAAACAAGTATCTAGGTTTACCTGAGTGTCTAAGTGGTTCTAAACTGATGCTTCTAAGGTTTATCAAAGAAAACTTGGGGAAACGGTTATCTGGTTGGTTTGCGAAGTCACTATCTACGGGTGGGAAGGAAACTTTACGAAAATCGGTGGCCTTGGCCCTCCCGGTCTATGCTATGACCTGTTTTAAGTTTCCTATCACCCTTTGTAAGAACTTAACTAGTGTCATAATGGATTTTTGGTGGAACTCAGATGAGGCTAAGCGCAAGATACATTGGATTAAGTGGGAATCTCTGTCATTACCCAAAAACTTGGGTGGTTTAGGCTTCCGTGACCTTAGTGTGTTCAATCAAGCTATGCTTGCAAAACAGTCTTGGAGATTGTTGACAGAACCTTCGAGTTTCTTTGCGCAGGTATTTAAGAGTAGATACTATCCTCTGGGAAACATTTTGAATGCAGCAACTGATAAGAGGCCATCATACATATGGCGGAGTGTTTTATTCGGAAGGGAGCTTTTGATTCAAGGGTTGGGTACTGTGATTGGCAATGGGAGAGATACGAATTTATGGTTGGATAATTGGATATGTGATGTCAAGCCTCGATGTCCCTATCCTTCTATTCAACCCAGAAATTTAAATGAAACGGTTCATTGTCTGATTGATGAATCAAACAGTGTATGGAATTTAACGAAGCTTAGACAAATGTTTAATGCTCAAGATGTATTTCTCATATGTCAAAGAAAACCAATGTCCAACCGAAAAGATAGATACTACTGGCATTATTGCAAAGATGGTAAATTTTCAGTCAAGTCTGCGTACAATTTAGGTAGTAGAGTCAAACACAAGGAGATTTATGTTGAAGCTGAAAGTAATCCATCGCTACCACCTCTATATGATGAATGTTGGCGTTGGAAGGGACCATCAAAGATCAACCACTTCTTGTGGCGTATCCTACGGGGAAACTTAGCGGTTACTCAACAACTCAAGACTCGTGGTATGAAGGCATATGATGGTTGTCTTTATTGCGGGGAAGAGGAGACTGTTAACCATTTATTATTCTCCTGTTCTTTTGCTCGGCAAGTGTGGGCACTGTCATGGATTCCACATGATTCAAATGGATTCAGCTCTTCTATTTTTGAGAATATGTACTATCTCTTTTCTTTGAATAGAAACCTATGCATATCAGAGGAACTAAGAGATCTTGCTCCCTGGATCTTGTGGCAATTGTGGAAAAATCGGAACAAATTTCTCTTTGAAGGAGTCAAAAATTCTACACAAGATGTTCTAGAGCTTGCTCGTAAGGGTAGGGATCAATGGCGAGCTGCTCAACATCAAGAGAACATTGTAAGCCAGAATGTTGATTTGGGAAATGCTGTTAATGTGTGGAGAGCACCTTCTCAAGGAGAATTGAAATGTAATCTTAGCTTCTCCTGGTCACAAAATCGTCATATCTCTGGTGCTTCTTGGGTTCTCCGTAATCATAACGGACAGGTTCTCACTCATAGTAGAAGATCATATTCTAATGTCTTCTCATTGATAGAAGCTAAGTTCAAAGGTTGGGAATGGGCTATTCGGTGTATGGACGACTTACATCATGATAAAGTTGTCTTTGCTTGCTCCTCGATGGATACGATTACAGCTCTCTACAAGCCAAATGATCATCCATCCTTGTTAGGGTTCATAGAACCTATATTGGCTTATACGGGAAGTAAGCCCCATTGGTGTCTCCAATTTGAAGCAAAATGTCGTAATGTTGGAGCCTTTCGGATAGCTCAACACTAAAGAAGGTAGATTTGCTTCATATGTTGCTGCTGGTCCTCCTACACGGTTAAGGGGTTATTTCGAAGAAGAGCAGAGACAATCCATGAGCTCTCGATAGTTGCTCTGTTTTTGTTCTCCATCTTGTTTAAAGCACAAGGGTGGTCTTTTTTCCATTGACTTTGTTGGGCTTTACTTGAGGCCTTTATTTGTGTTACATTTTTTGAATGCTTCTTTGGATTTATTAATTTTCATTGAGACAAAAAAAAAAAAAAAATCTCAAAGAATCGTACTCAGATAGTGAAATCCATTTTTTTTTTAATTGATAAAAAGAAGCGCTGTGGCTTTAAGAATAAACATTATGGCTTAAGAAGCACTATGGCTTAAAAACAAGAAGCATTGTGGTTTAGAGAAACATAATTGCTTAGATTCAGAGGTCAATGAAAGATTTGAATGGTAGAAACTCGATGACTTAGATTCAAAAGTTTATGATGAACATGAATTATTGGAAGTACTTGGCTTTAAAAAACGAGAAAAATGAGTTTGATCGTTAGATCGGAATTTGATATTAACTCTCATGAATATGAATATACATGCTTATATAAGGAGTGAATTAGTTTAACTGCTTAATTATCTACTTAACTAAATCAATTAACATAAATACAAATATCTACAATATAATTAACAAATATATTCTCTGATATCATGGATCTTCTAGATTCTCTTATAGAAAACACATATTCTTTTACTTCACTATTGACATTCTTTATCTTCTCCCAATTCCTCAGGTAAGGTCATTTCCTTGATAAAATCATGCAATCCTTCTTTGTATTGTCTTATGTAGCATTAGAGAGATGTGCATTGCAAAATCTTGTAGGTTTAGATTCTCATTCTCATTCAATGGTCTGAGTCTTTGGTGTCAAAAGAGATTCTGAAATGGATTATACTTACTCAATATATACCAAGAATTATTCGTATGTTGTTAAGCTTTAAGATCTCTGTAGCTTAGTAAAACGGTAAATATAAAGTTCTTCTCTATTGAACTCTCCAAAACCCAAATGTCAAATAGGTTAAAGAACAATAACCAAAATAGAGTATTAGAAAAGACTGATCCTCAAGACCAAATGATAATAACAATGATTATCTCTCTCTCTCTCAAACAAGATTTCATGGCGATCTTCTTGTTACAGCTCATGGCCTTACCTTACTCACCTCAACAATAATCTCACTCCCACACTCTTTTTTTTATACGAATCTAAAGACTTAAAAGCAAATACTCAGGATGCATTATAGTCTCTCTTTCACTTTCCCCTCCTAATATCTTCTTAATACTCTCCCCCTATTGAAAACAAGCTTACCCTCAAACTTGAATTCAAAAATTGTGTTGAAAAGATTGTATGCAGGCTGCAATAGCTTTGCTCTCCAACAATGCCACATTGCGAACAACAGTTCACCAAAACCCCACCAAACCAATCCATTAAGAGAACTCTCTCCCAAGCCATAAGCGATTGCAATGATGCTGACTAGAGAGAATTGCATTGTTGCATCAACTATTTCTTCTACATAGTCTTTACCTACATAATAACTCATGAATATGCCACCTTTTAAACTCATTTCCAAAAAGACATACACTGTTCCTATGCATTTATGCTCATAATCCATAGCAAAGAAGATAAATAATTCAGCTTTTTCTCTTGTGAAGTTGTGCTTGTCCACTTTCCCAACTTGCTTAGGTTGGATCTTTGAGAGGTATACAAGAATAATTTTGTATTATATGGAAAATTTTGAAGAACTTCATATGGAAGAGTTTTGTATGTTTGTGTACAGAGGTGACTGGAGACATGTAAGAACCACTGTTTTTTTTTGGTCGAACCCATCTTTTCATTATACTTTCAAGAGAAGAAAGATGAAAATCTGGAGCTTACAAGAGTTCCAAATACAGAAAAAAAAGACAAAAAAAATTGCAATACATAAGACATACTTATAATAGATTATGATAGAGAAGAAACTAATCCTACTGACATCAACCATCACACTAAGGAGATTATTGATTTTTCCAACAGTAGCCTCAAACTTGGAACGCCTTACCAAAGGCTGTGATTCCGAATACAATATTAGCGAACAAACTCCTACTTCATAAACTGTTAAAAAAGTCTTCAGAGCTACTAATCTCATAGGAAGACCTGCAATTGATACATTCTTACCATAAAGAGATATTAGAGAAACACACAACTCCATAAAAGAGTAACAAAGGTAATTAGTGTCCACCATCATGTATGACAAGCATTTAGATATAAGATTTAAGAACTCAAATACCAATAATGGCATAACCTGAAGGCTTGGAGTTTTAGATGAACTGCGGTCTTGCCAATCCATGGGCAAGTTCAAAATCCACATCTTAACTTTTAATGTAAATAAAGGAGTAACATCTCACATAGGAGCGATAATGGAGTCATCAAAGGAAGCAGAAAGTTGCACTAGGAAACCTGAAACGCTCAAGGCTGAGCTAACTCGGAACACTGGTGAAGGAGCCTTGGTATCGCCTTCTATAAAATGCCCTGCACACCAACAACAACGAAACCAATTTTGTCCGAACCGACCGTACAAGACGGTAAAAGAGAGACAACCGTACATGACGGTAAAAGAGGAGTGATCGTACAGGACGGTAAGTGAGGAACGACCGTACATGATGGTAAGAGAGGAACGACCCTACAAGACAGTAAGACTGAAACCATGCCGGAGAAGAACTCAGTGAAACCTGCCACAAAGGAGTAGAATATGCGACTTTCCTTGTCATGTGGAATACAGAGCTTTGCAAAGGCAACATTGCCAAAACGAACGATGTACCAAGGAAGAATCTGATTTATCGCATGAGGAACCACTGTTGTTTCTATTTTCATTTGTGCTTCAAATCAAATTTTATATCCACACCAAAAAGCCATATCATTTTTCCATAATCGTGTCTCATGGGTTCATGAATCCGCATTACTCTTGTAACGTCGTTTGGTATGGCCAAGTAATTTTCGTGAGCCTATGTAGGTAGTTCAACATTATGTTTCTTAACAAAATATGTTTCGTCATGAAGTTCCACAAATTTCCAAAGATTCAACCACAAATTGTCTGAATCTTGAACCAAAGACTCAGCCACAATTTCCAATACAGGAAGCAACATCTAATACTATTGCTAATAACAATGGTGCACCGAACACTACTCCCCTGGAAATAAGACGCACCATCTCTGCCTACGACTTGACCGCTAGTGACAATCCAGGAACTGTTATCTCTCGACCTCTACTACGTGGTTTCAATTATGATGAATGGTCAGCTAGCACTCGACTTGCGTTGAAGGCAAGAAAGAAATATCTAGTCCGCGAGGGATAATATCAATCACTTGGCGTAGATTTGTGGATGGTACTATACCATAACCATTTGCCGATTCTCAGGATTATGAGGACTGGTCCGCTAACAATGCGTTAGTAGTCTCTTGGATCAAATTGGCGATCAAAGAAAATTTGTGCTCTACTATCGCTCATTGTGATGACACGATTGTTAGATCTATTAAGTGGGGTCACATGTATAATTAAATGTGTTAGGGCCATTAATTAATTAGCTTTATAAAGTAAGTGGTCACTTTTGTGATTTAGGAAAGCTATGGGCATAAATGTTATGAAAAATTAATGTGTGGATACCCTTTGGCAATTTCTAATTTGATGAGGGGCCAAATTAGAATTTATTCTCTATATATGAGGTTATGGTCTCCAAAGCAATCCTAGCCGAAAATTCAGAATTCTCTCTGGATCCCCATCACCAGAGAACTAAAGTTCAGAATATGATTTGCTTTGGAAGATCAAACCTATCAATCCTGGAGCTATGGATTCTTCAAGTACGCTTCCGCTTAAGTTTTAAATCATCAGAAACTGATTAGGTTAAGGTTTATGGAATTACAAATTCCAACAAGGGCTACTCTCGGGATTCAACTTCAGAAGCGTATTTTCGTTAAAGAGGGTTAAACGCCTAAAAGCTGAACTCACTAACTGTCGCCAACAAGGTCTAGCTATAGAAGCTTACTACGGTAAATTGACAAAGCTTTGGACGAGTCTTGCTTATTACCAGAAAGCTAAGATTCCATCAGTTTATAATGGGCCTTGATGAAACTCTCTATGGGTCTGTAAAATATTCTCTCTTATCTCGTACTCCTCTTCCCAACATTGAAGCTGCTTACAATCTTCTTACCTAAGATGAAGAATCAAAAGTTATTGGTACTCAATGACGAATTTTTAAGTGCCATGAGTTTCGCTGTTCACACTGCTTCTCGGCCAAAAACAGAGACATCGTTTGTTGCATGTCTCTGTAATCTATGTGGGAAGCAAGGACATCTTGCTGAAAATTGCTTCAAGAAAATTGGATATCCGCCTTGGCTGGGAGATAAATCGAAAACAAAATTCAATTCTTCTGTTGTTTCTTCGAGACAGAAACGCCAGAACCAGTAAAAGTCAATCACGTATCTCCTATGTCTTCTACTCCACAGTACACTGCTTCTGATTATATTGGATTCAATGGATTAAACAATTTACAATGGAACACTTTAGTCTCAATGCTCAATGCTTGTCAACCGCCACAAATTATATGTCAGGTAAATATTTTGTTGAATCATGGATCATATATACAAGGGCGTCTAATCACATGATTGGTATGCTTGATTATTTGACTAATGTTACGAGTATGGCTCATGTCTTGATTAAACTTCCTAATGGAAGAATTACCACTTCTACCAAACAAGGCTATGTCTGTTTGGGCTCCTCTATGACTCTATCCTCTATGTAATTTGTCGATGGTTTGAGTTGTCATCTGCTATCGGTATCACATTTGACTAGAGACACATGTTGCCTTTTTCAAATCTTGGACAAAATATGTGTTATTCAGGACCGCCTCTCTCAGACGTTGATTTGAGCAGCTGAGTAGTTAATTTCTTCAGGGGTCTCGACATGGCTGCTGCAATTTAGGTCTCAGATCAGGAAGTTCTGGCATTCACGTTTGGGTTATCCCTCCGCCAAGCTTGTGGAGTCTGTGTCTTTATCTATTTCTGATTCTTCTCCTTTGTTAGACAGTTCACCTTGTGAGGTTTATTTTTAAACAAAAATATCAAAGGAATGGATATATCTCTTGCCATCCAAAAAAATTGCTCCAACAGAATTACAAAACTTCATAGAAATGGTAGATCCACAATTAAACATCAAGGTTAAGATGATCTGTAGTAATAATGGATCCGAATTTATTAGCTTGACTTCATTTTTTCATCGACAAGGCATTATCCATCAAAAGTCTTGCGTTGGAACACCACAACAAAACAATCATGTTGAGTGCAAGCATTAAAATAATCTTAATGTTGCTCATGCTCTGCGGTTTCAAGACCCCTTACGAATCAAATTTTGGGGTTTTTGCGCTCTAACTGCAGGATATCTGATTAATCGCACACCTGCTTCAACACTCAAAGGAAAGCACCATTTGAGATGTTGTATCATCGACCACCACCGCTGCAGCATCTTCGTAGCTTTGGTTGTTTATGCTACTCTCATAATCAACAATACAAAGGAGACAAATTTGCAACACGGTCCAATAAATCAGTCTTTATAGGTTCTCCTTTTGTTAGAAAGGGCTGGAGGATTTACAATATTGAGAGCAAAAAGATGAGTGTTTCTCGAGATGTTATTTTTGCAGAATCTGAGTATCTATTTCAACAGCTCTCTTCTTCACTTGAGCTCTTTGATCTTCTTGTCACTTCCCAACAGTCCTCATATTACTTCGAAGATGACCACTTACCTTCAATATCTATGCAACTTCGTGCAAATGATTCTCCATCCCATTGCCCAACCATCGCCTCCGACCTCTATATTTACTCCTCCCATGTTGATTCATATACTCCTACAGGTTCAGACATGCCTTTTGTTCCTACTGAAAATGGTTCAGATGATTCATCTATTGTTGTTACCTCACCTCCTATGCTCCAATCAGACTTGCCACAATCTCTTGAGTAACCATTTTCATCTGATAATATTTTCTTAAGGAGGGGAGGTCGAACTTGGACAGCTCCAACTAAACTAGTTGATTATGTAACAATGCTTATTCATCAACTTTATCCATCGGTTACTCCCTATCCAATCAGTAATTATCTCTCCTTTGCATGTTTCTCACCTTCTTATCAGGTTTATCTCAATGAAATTACTTCCGCAACTGAACCTCGAAGCTACAAGGTTGTGGTTGAAGATGAAGATTGGCGCCAAGCCATAGCCGATGAGATTAATGTTTAAGAGGAAAAAGGGATGTGGACAGTGGAAAATTTACCACAGGGAAAGCAAGCTCTTGGTTGCAAATGGGTATTTCGACTCAAATTAAATTCAGATGGTTCATTACAGAGACATAAAGATCGATTATTGGTGTTGGGCAATAATCAAACTGAAAGCACTGATTACGATGAAACGTTTGCTCTGGTTTCCAAAACGGTTACGGTTTGAGTTTTTCTTCAACAAGCTATCACACATAACTGGAAAATTCACCAAATGGATGTTTAGAATGTTTTTCTCCATGGTGATCTCAATGAAGATGTTTATATGCGATTTCCACCGGGTTTTTGAAATAATGACAAGAAACAAGTCTGAAAAATTCGTAAGTTTCTTTATGGACTTAAACAAGCACCCAGGTGCTGGTTTGCTAAGCTTGGACAAGCTCTTCAAAGTTACGGTTTCCATCACGATGATTCATATCATTCTCTCTTCATCTTTATTGATTCTTTTACATGTACACACATTCTTGTATATGTAGACGAGTTGATTGTAACTAGATATTAACATGTTGCAATTGCCGATTTTAAAGGCTATTTAAGCACTTGGTTTCACATGAAAGATCTCAGTCCTCTTCGTTATTTCTTTGGAAAAGTAGCTCCTAGTCCGGCAGGTTTATACCTTTGTCAATGAAAGTATGCAGTTGATATCATCAATGAAACGAGACTCCTAGGTGTCAAGCCTATTTTGTTTCCCTTACCACATAATTACCGATTGGCTCTTGCAACAAATGATGAAATCGCTGATCCTAGCTCTTATAGACATCGTGCGGGTCATATTATATACTTGGGAGTGACCAGATCTGAACTCTCTTATGCAATACACGTTGTCTCTCAATTCATTAGCCATCCAAAAACAGAGCACTGGGACGCAACTCTCAGAGTTGTTCATTATATCAAGAACAGTTCGGGACAAGGAATTTTACTCCGTCCCAACAATGATATATCTCTCTTGGTTTGGTCTGATTTTGACCGGACTACGTTGACGAGACGTTTCCTCACGGGCTGGTTTATATAATTAGGTGGCTCTCCCATCTTCTGGAAAACAAGAAAGCACGACGTTGTCTCCCGCTCTTCGGCTGAAGCCGAATATGGAGCCATGGTTGATACTGTATCAAAGATTCTTTGGCTTCGCGATTTATTGCCTACATTTGGCATCTCTTGCTCTTCACCCATGCTGCTTCACTCTAATAGTTTCTCTAGTCATGTATATCATGCCTGCACAAAGCATGTGGGTCTTGATTGTCATTTTATTAGAGACGAAATCATTCATGGTAAGATCAAGACTCGCCATGTTTCCACCAAGACAAATCTTGCTGACATTATGACCAAAGCATTGGGTTGTAAGGAGTTTGAAGATTTTTTTAGCAAGTTGGGTGTGTTCAATCTCCACACTCCACCTTGAGCAGGGATATGTGGCTATCGAAGCCCACATATGTGTTCATATTATACCTTGTAATTGCACTATAAAAAATGTAACACTATCATTGAATCAATCAAAAAAACCATTACACAAATTAGGATCTTAACACATAGTAGGGAAACGCAAAATATGTGTTTCTGCATTTACCTCAAAGACCAGATGATCCAGAGTTTTCAAAAGATGAATCAAGGTACAATCAAAATGAGATTATATAAATAAGTAGTGAGGCTCCATCTTTATTACAAGTTTTTAGCTATTGTCAAATGATTGGGCATGAGTGAGCTAACACACTTTAGATATGTTGTTTTGTGTGATTTTGGTAAAGATAAGATTTAGAACAAACTTGGAAAGGTTAAAACACATATGTAGAAATCTTTAGTTTCTTGATAAAATTGACATGCTTTATTAATGATCCGAATACATGTATTTATACATGAAAATAAAACCTTAAAACATAAGGAAATTCAATAAGATAAAGTCTAAAAATCTTCCTAAAATATAGCTAGATAAGATAAACACAAAATAAGGGTTTATCCCAATACCCCCCCCCTCTGAAGTTGGAGCGTGGAGATTACGAACGCCCAACTTGGACAATATGCTTTCAAACAGTTTGCGGCCAAGTGATTTAGTGAGAATATATGTAAGTTGTTCATTGGTCCGAACATGTTGTGTAGAAATAATGCCATCACGAACTGCATCCCGAACTGCATGATAATCGTTCTCAATGTGCTTAGTACGTTAATGAAAAACAGAATTTGCAGCAATATGTATTGCAGTTTTGTTGTCGCATAAGAGATGAGTCGGACTCGTTTGTTGAAAGTCGAAGCCCTGTAATAAGCCGCGTACCCATTTGATTTCTCGCAAGGCAACAGACATAGCTCTATATTCTGCTTCGACGGAAGAGTGAGAGACGTTTTGCTGCTTCTTGGTCTTCCACAAAATGGGTGAACCACAAAGAAGACCAAACACACTAATTGAACGGCGAGCAAGAGGACAAGATGCCCAATCTGAATCAAAATAAACGGAAAGTGAGAGATCAGGACTTGAACTAAGAAGAAAACCTTTACTTGGAGAGCCTTTCAAGAATCGAACAACATGAAGAGCAGCCGTCCAATGCCCTTCACGTGGAGTTTGCATGAATTGGGAGAAAACATGCATGGAGTAGCTCAGCTTGGGACGAATGTGTGTGAGATAGATCAAATGACCAATGAGTCATCTGTAAGGTGTCAGATCAGCCGTACAATGCCCTTCACGTGGAGTTTGCATGAATTGGGAGAGAACATGCACGGAGTAGCTCAGCTTGGGACGAATGTGTGTGAGATAGATCAAATGACGAATGAGTCGTCTGTAAGGTGTCAAATCCTCCATCAAAGGATCATCATTGAGTGCAAGATGATGATTTTGTTCCAATGGTGTTGCAACGGGTTCGGAGCCAAGGTAGCTAGAATCAGTAATGATGTCTAAGGCATATTTCCGTTGGGTGAGGTAAAAGCCGTCTGAAGCGCGACTCACCTCAATGCCAATAAAATATTTT
This sequence comes from Iberis pinnata, assembly GCA_900406425.1. NCBI lineage: Eukaryota > Viridiplantae > Streptophyta > Magnoliopsida > Brassicales > Brassicaceae > Iberis > Iberis pinnata. The sequence continues at coordinate 8,032 of OVBE01004370.1, read as the reverse complement.
AAGATGACCCAAGTCTTTCATTGCAAAATATTGACCCATGTATGCTTTGAAACTAGCGGTCAACATCATTACCATATATAAGTAATTCATCGGCATATATCAAAAACCGAAGCTCTAACCCATCAGCCGGAAATGAGAAGAGAGTATAATCATCATACTATTGCACAAAACCGTAAGCAATAAGAGAGTCTGAAAGCTTCTGGAACCGATACTTGGGAGCTTTTTTGAGACTATACATGGACTTCTTTAAACGACAAACCTTTGTAGGATGAGTATGTCGAAAACCCGGTGGCAGTTTCATGTACACTTCTTCAGCAAGATCAATATGAAGAAAAGCATTATGGACATCCATCTGATAAACTGGCCATTGATGAGCTGCAGCAAGGCGCAAGAGAGCACGAACGGTTGTCATCTTGACCACGGGTGCAAAAGTATCAGTGTAATCTACGCCTTATGTTTGATGGTTACCTAGAACAATCAACCGTGCCTTGTCTCGCTCAACAGAACCATCTGCATTATATTTAATCTTAAAAATCCATTGAAACCCAATAGTTGTTTTATGAGAAGGCAAATCAACAAGTTCCCAAGTATCTTTAAGTTTCAATGCATCAATCTCCTTAGTCATAGTGGTACGTCAAACTTTGGACTGAGCTGATTCCTTATAATGTTTCGGCTCAGTCGAAGCAACCAAATTAGAAAGAAAGACCTTGTGACTAGAAGAGAAGTGATCATCAGAGATATAATTCCCCAAAGGATAGAGAGACGTACCTTGGACCGTAAAGGAATATTATGTGGATATGAAGGTGACGTGATGGGGTCTTGAGAGCCAGTGCTATGAAAAGTAACATAATCTTGTAAATAGACATATGGGATGCGATGGTGAGTACTTCTTCGTGGCGATTCAAGATCTGGTGTTAGTGTAGGCAGGTCTGATTTTGGCGTAGGTGGGTTTGAGTTTAGTGGTGCAGGCTCAAACGAAGTGTCGACAGGAAGAGGAGGAGAAGCAAGTTCGAGTTCTTGAACCGTAGGGACATCTTCAACAATATGTGACAAAGGATCCGCATGAGCATTATCTTCAAGTGTAGCTGCGGTTGGTAAGGGAGGTGAAACTAACAAAGCTGGAGAGAAGGGAAAGACGTTATCATGAAAGACTACATCATGGGAGATAAGAATCTCGTCCCGTTTAATGTCAAACACCTTCCAACCCTTATTTCCTATTGGATAGCCGAGAAAGACACAATGTCTACTTCATTTTCCGAATTTTTTTGTCTCAGGCAGCGTGGTGAACATAACACTCACAACCAAAGACATGTAATAGCGAGTATGAAGGCGGCTCTCCATACAAGACTTCCTAGGGTGATTTACCTTGATGTAATGCAGATGGTGTCCGATTAATAAAATATGATGCGGTAAGAATAGCTTCTCCCCAAAAGCAAACTGGTAAATCAGCTTGAAAAAATAAAGCATGAGCGACGTTGAGGATGTGACGATGTTTACGCTCAACACGACCTGTTGAGGAGTAGCTACACAAAAAGTTTGGTGAACAATCCCTTTTTCTCTGAAAAAAACCTGAAAGACACATAAGCACAGACCCATTATCGCTTCGAACTGTCTTGAATTCTTTGTTGAATTGACATGCAGTATAAGCAATGAAGTCACTAAGAAGAGTTGCAACTTCCGACTTCGCAAGCATAAGAAACATGTAGACTGCTCTAGAAAAGTCATCTACAATCGTTAAAAAATAAACAGTTCCAACTGTAGATGGAACTCTATAAGGTCCCCAAACATCACAATGAATAAGAGAAAATTTTATTTTATTTTATTGGAGCTATATAAAAACACCTCATGAGTCTGTTTTGCTCGAAAACAATTGTCACAAGACTTAGAGCAAGCAGACAATGTTTTATTATTAAAATACAAAGGTAAAAAACAAAGCAAAGAAAACGAAGGATGTCCTAGCTGTTGATGCCATAACAAAGAGTCTTCAAAAACCATTGTTTTATTGATACGAGCAACCATCACATCCATAAAATAGAAAACCCCATCACGTTCTTCATCAGCTCTAATTAGAATCCTCGTAGAATGGTCCTGAAAAATACAAAGTGTATCCAAAAAACAGCAAACAATTAGTTTGCTTTAACAACTTTGAGACCGAAAATAAAGTGCAATTAAGGTTCGACACATATAAAACATTAGACAAAACTATTGCATCGGTTAATGCAAGTGAGCCAATTTGAAAGGACATGGTTTTACGCCCATCGGCGAAAACAATAGAGTAAGGTGGAGTATCTTGAAGTTGCGTAAGCAAAGAGATATCTCCAGTCATGTGATGTGATGCTCCTTTGTCAAGAATAATGTCTCCATACACTTTCTTACCCGACAAAAAATTCTGCGGCGGTGCTTTGTCATCGAGTAATTTGGTCAAGGTTTGCCATTTTTGTGGTGTAAATTCTGGAAAGTGAAGTTCATTAGAGCTTGTAACATGCACCGTCGAAGCTCGGCCACGTCCATGACCGCTTCCTGATGAAATTCGACCCCCTCTTCCACGTGTTCCACGACCACCGCAACCATCACGCTCATTCATCCACTCTGGATATCCATTCAGTTGCCAACATCTATCTTTATCATGTCCAGCTTTGCCACAGTGTGAGCAAAGAACCGAACGACCGTGTCCTACAGTTTGTTAGATCGATACGTACATTAGCAACAATGTCTTGTTCTTAATCCTTCTTAGCAACTAAGCCAACCACATCTTGATATTCTAGGGAACATGATGCAGCGAGTCTTTGTTTTTCACGAATTACTTTGGAATATATTTCACCAAGAGTGGAAAGAGGATCAGTTGAAATAATAGTTGAGCACAAGCCTCCGAACCGCGAATCATCGAGTCCTAAAACGAATTGATGTATTCTTTCTTGATCTCGTTGCTTTGGAAATTCATTGTTTGTACCAGACGAACACTTGATTAGAGGTTGAAAAATCCGCAGCACATCTCATTTCATAAAGCATATTAATGTCTGTAATATCCAAGTACGGTTTGTCCTTCTTGACGACAAGCGGCAAGCTGAGCTTTAACTTGATGAATTCTTACTCTATTTACAACTGAAAATCTATCCTTCAATTCTTTCCATAATTGATGAGAATTTGTAATTAAGCAAAGATGGACCATACCTTTGGTACGGTAGATGATCTAAGCCAACCAAGTATCATTGAGTTGACCACAATCCAATTCTCATAATTTGGACTACCTTCTTCTTGTTTTTGCAAAGTTCCATTAATGAAACCTAATTTCTTTTAGTTTGAAGGGCATTAAACATCTCCGAAGTTCATTCATTATATTTTCTCCTATAAAGTTGAACGAAAGTGATCAAAGCACCTGAATTGTCATAATAATATAAAGTATAAGGAGAGAGTTGAGATTGCTCGGTAGATTTTGGTGCAGCCGATGAGTCGATTTCCACCATGATGGAAGATCATGTCTTCTTTCTTCTTTTCCTCAAAATTTTTTTTCAAATTAGGTCAGGATTCAGTTGCTCTCTGATACCATGTAGAAATCTTTAGTTTCTTGATAAAATTGATCTGCTTTATTAATAATCCAAATACATGTATTATACATAAAAGTAAAACCTAAAAACATAAGGAAATCTAATAAGATAAAGTCTAAGAAATCTTCCTAAAATATAGCTAGATAAGATAAACACAAAATATGTGCTTACCCCAATAACCTGTCTTAAAAGATAGTTCAAAATCCAAATATACATATCATTAAGTTATACATGAAACAAAACCTTCAAGCAGAAAACACAGGTTTTTTCTTTAAATTAATTGTTTTAACTATTTACGAATTATCATACCAATTAGAGATTGCAAATAAACATAATTGAAATTGAAAAAATATAAGTAAAATAAAATATATTTGTAATAAATATGTCTTACAGAAATTCAAAATATTTTAATTATTATATTAGAAAATAACAACAAAGTATAATTAAATCCATCTTAAAATATAATTAATTTCAATTTTTTAGCTTACATCACTTGATTATTGGCTCTTTGAATGGTTGTTTTTAACTTGAGTCTTGCTAATTTTAAGATTAATATTGTTTAAATCATTGCTTACCAATTACCATGTTTCTTGATGATGTACTTAGAATTGATGTTAAACTCTTGGATTGGTTGGTTTCTTTTCTTTGAAGTGTCTTGACTCTTAATAGTTTTAACTAGTGATGCTCGATCATTGCCCCATGCTTCATAGTTCGATAATGTGGATCGTTTGGATGATTGAATGTCTTGACTTATGATTTACACATGTGATTCTTGCTAATTAAAAAGTTAGTATTGCTCGATCAATGTGAATTTGATGGTTTCTTTTGCATTTGATTCTTGTCAAATCTTATGATTAACATTACTCGATCATTGCATAAACCATTCATTCCTTTTTTCTTAGCTTGATTAAATTGCTAACTCCATTCTTGAGTTTCTTTCTTCCTTTTTAGGATAGACCCCTCTGATCCCTTTGATAGTAGGACTTTTCGTCCTAAAAGGGTATCAATTACCCATCATTGTAGTATAGATGAGTTATCAATCCAAATGGGAGTGCACTAACAATCTGAAATGCAATGGATGCTTTAAAGTCAAGCTAAGCATTAAAAAGGGTGGTTTTGCTAAAAGGTCCTAAGTGCAGTGAACATGCTGGAAGTAAAGTGCAATAATAGAAAACAGAAGCATAGAAGACTAAGATGAAAAAACAGAGAAAAAGCAAGGAAGGGTAAAAGATGTAAACAAGTGCGAAGCAGTTCTTGAGGACAAGGATAATTGACTAAGGATCCATCCTGAACTATTTAAGTACCTAACATACCTCATACAATGAGCTAACCCCTAGACAGTAGAAACATAGGCAACCAATTTCAATTCCTTGGCAATCAATTTCAAGCAAAGTAATCACAGACTTAACTCCCGTTATAGAAATTAACTACTAAGCACGCATGAACAATAATCTACTATAGTCAATAAGCTTCCCAAACATCTAATCCCTTGGAAGGGGAAACGAATATCTCAAATCACCTAGTTCCGGACATCTTCAATGAGTCACTGTCAAGTGATGAAGAGCCTAAAGGCGGGTTTTCAATCCTTCCCAGGATGAAATACAATCAGCATTACGAGCAGGTGAAACAAAAGGGATTTAAAGACAAAAAAACTTAGGTACTAAGGTGAACCCAGAACATCAACTCTAGTCTACCCCATCCTCAAAAACTTAATGAACTACTCACTACTCATGGAAATGAAAACAGGGAAAAAAGAAGTCATGATTTCAAAGCTAGACATGCAGATCTAAGGTTAAACAGATGAAGAACAGCAAGAACACAAACCCAGAAACTAAGAATAGCAATGGAACAGTAAAAACAGAGATGAAGAACAAACTGAAAACAAGATATTAAAAGCTTAAAACGTAAATCAATATGCACCAGATAAGCAACAACCTAAAGCTAAGCAAGAAAGTAAAGGAAAAACAGTAGATTAACTTGAAACTAAAAAAAAAATCTAATTTTTACACCAAGAACATGAAGAACAACAAAGAGAGTGAAAAACCTAAGACAAAACCTAAAAAGAAAAGAAAAAAATCAGCTTATGCAAAAGGAGGCGAATTAGGGCTTTTATAGTGTTCAGAGAAAAGCTCTAATTCGCCCTAGAGACAAAAGCTAATAATTGTCTTGGATCTTGGGTCTTGGTTCAGGTGCTATCCGGAATTGAGTTGGTCGGGTCGGAGCTTGATCTTGTGCGTGATCGATCTAAAGTGTTGAGAGCTTAGACGTAAGCATCGAGATTGATCCAACTTTAGACGCGTTTGAGAGTGGGAATAGTCATGAAGTTAAGTACCTGAGATCGATCCAGGCAAGGTTTTGGGATCGATCCAGGCATCATGCTGCTAAGAGAGGTCGTTCCAGTCTTCAGGTTGTGATAGATCCAAACTTAGTTCAGCTCCCATTTCATGCACTTCGTTTGCTTCTTCATAAATTTCACAAGTTGTCCCGAGAGAGATAGAGAGAGATCGATCTAGGTGAGTGTGGGATCGACTTGGAGTGTTACTCGGACAAGATGAGATCGGTCTGGATCGATCCAGGAGTGAACTGAGACCGATCCAGACGTTGCAGGGTGAAGCTTAGTGAGATCGATCCAGACGAAGTGGTGAGATCGATCTGAGTGAGGTATAGATCGATCTGAGTGAGGTGGTGATCGATCCAGGTAGAGAGGAGATAGATCCAGTTTTGATGCCAGTCCATTCCACACTAAGTGCTGCTCTATTCCATGTTAAGTGCTGCTTTTCTGAAACCTCACAAATCCTTCCCGAAAAGTCCTGAAAGTCCTGAAAAACCTCCAAAATGTGTGCATATGCAAATTCTAATGCAAAAGTCCTAAAAATCTCAAACTTACTAAAATCAACTATAAATGTGATGTATGCACGCCTAAAGACCTCAGAATTGATGCTAAATGATATGTAAAACCCATGAAAATTCAGAGTCATCACCCTTGCAAGATTCAAGATTGGATGATGACCAACAAATCGTCGTCAGCAAAGCAACTCGTTCTAGAGCCGCAAGAAATGAGACAAGCGGGCCAATCATCGATCCTAAGTTCTTGCAATCACCTTGTCCTTGCAAAGCTCGTACGCGATTCAATAACTGCCGACTAGATCTTGTGGCCTCCCAACTGAAGAATCATAAGGTTTGGAAATATAGGAAGATAACAAACAAGTAGGATTCTTTTGATTCGATGTTTTACAATGCCTTTTTGGGGTTAAGAACCCACACGATTTGCGGATCACTTAGCCTTGGTAGGGTGGGAATTGATGATGATGTATCTCGCATCATCGATCGGATGAGTCTAGGGGATTTCCCTTTCCGGGCTTATCCTCTCTACACATAGTTGGTGATGCAATGCCTTGCCTCATTCAGTATCATTAGAGAGGGCCAAAGATTTTCTGACACTGGGGTATGGTTCTTCTGCCTCGGTCGATTCTAGGGGATTCCCACTGCCGAGTTTGGTCTTATCTTCGGTTTCAGCGATGGAGGGCATTTTCCAGACTTGCCCAATTTTTATGCACACAACGATCTCTAGGATATAATTGCACAAGGAGAGTATAAGTCACGAGCCGCAAAGCTCACTAGCATTCGCAATCCTGCTATACGCATCACAATGAAAATCATTGGCAACATGTGGTCCAGGAAATATGAAGTCGTTGCGGTTAGTAGCCAGGAGCTAGAGTTACTCCACTATGCCATATGCAATTTCACGATGGATTTCTATGAGATCAACCAAGACAAGCCTTCGCACGAGACTAACATTGGTTGTATTTTTGCTCATATTCTAGCATCCAAGAAGATCAAAGCTTTGAAGTACCCAAATCGGAAGGAGGTAATGGGTAGTTTAGTACTCCTCTTTTGAGATATGTTGGGATTCAACTTGATCTATTTACACCAGAAGAGCCGAAATTTTCTGATTGGAAGCACATTCTTTCCTACAAAGTGGTTTAGGAAACCCACAATCTATGTCTTTGAGAACCTTGTGGAACAAGTGTGCTAGATTTATGTGTCGAAGCAGGAGCTAACTTGCATCACCCTATTTGAGAACATTCATTTTCTCCCGGGACCTCAACACCTACATGATGCACCTGCTGTTGTACTAGATGCTTAGCGTCTACCTAGAGGCCAGGCACACGATCGGCGATCCATCCAGAGGCACAGAGACGTCAGTCTTGGGGCCGATTCACCCATCCTACCTGAGGACTATAGCGAGTTTGACTTACCGCCATGATATTCTGATTTTACAGATTCTAAGACGATTCAGTGGACCGCTAATGCAGTAGAGAATACGCATAGCATGGTGTAAAGGATGGGGAGTGCAATAGAGAAGATGCAGAGACCAGAATGTTTCCGATCACCTAGGCGCCATAGTGATGATGAGGATAAGCATGCTGAGCAGAGAGAGAGAGAGAGAGAGAGAGAGAGAGAGAGAGAGAGAGAGAGAGAGAGAG
>OVBE01004369.1:0-24141 GCA_900406425.1 Iberis pinnata | reverse complement strand
GTTCACCAGACCACCTCAAGCTTGAGTAATAGAATGACCGTTTTGAGGGAAAAAAAATAATACATGAAATTCAAAATAAACTATGATTATTAAATTTCATCTCACAATAAATATATATATATATATATATATATATATTGAGTTTAACTAATAATATTTGGATATTGTCTTACAAATATTCCACAATTAATTATTTTTCTAACCAAAATTCAAATAAATGAATATATACAAATGTAGGATACTAAACTAAAACACATGCCGTTATAAAAAAATATATACATCATATAATAATGCACAAAAATTTGTACAAAAGTTTACTTTATATCAAAATTTGATTTGTAAAGATATAATTTCGCTTGTAGAGCGAATTAAATCCTAGTTAATATGAAAATGTGCTTAAACTCCCAATAATTATTATAGTTGTCCGCAGAATTGGTCTTGACCCCAAGCAGAGCAAGCATGCGCTTGCGGCCCATTTTTCAGTTTGAAAATTTTAGTTAAGAAAACGGCCCATTTTTGAAAATTTGTACAATTTTGGCCTATTTTTCAAAACCGGCCCTGGTTGTCCCATATCCTCCATTCGAAATTGAGTGTTCAGATTTTTCTAAGCATTGTTGATTAAGAGTATTGTTGTTGCATATTAATATAATCCCATCCATATAAAGAAGGAGAAAACATGATATTATTGTCGCGTAGGTAGACAAATAAGGAAGAATTTGACAACATTTCATCACTCATTTAAGTAGTGGCTATCAAAACAAGAGAAAGATAAGAAAAACTTGCAGTTATATTCCTAACATAGTATGTGCTATTTATCTCTTTACGACGATATATGAAGACAAAAGCCAGTAGTTGCTGCAATCATTAGTGGTGAAATCTACAATATCTCTGAATTTTGGAGATTAATGACAAGTTCCAATCTTCTCCACCTACAAACATTCTCTATAGGACAAACCCCAAATTGTTAGGGTTTCTTAAACTTACTTGTGTGCCCTTTAGAAATTTTACTGGTATTACTTACGACTTAAGAAAATCGTTTATATTTATTTATATATAAAGATCAAAGATCAATTACAACTTTAATAAGAGCTATCAAAAGAATCTCTCAAAATAACATCGTATTTATCTTGAAATTTTTAAGAACTCTTTTAGCTCTTATTCTCCTAAATTGTAAGAGAATTTTTGGATTCTCGGATGCCTTACCATGTGAGAGAGGAAATGTATTTATAGGTCTTTGGTAATTTCTATTCCTAGTAGAACGTAGAATTTTCATTCCAAGTAGAATGTAGAATTCCCATATAAGATTTGCCTAATCTTATATTTTTCTTTTCTTTAGGAATAAACACTTAATTTTATTAATGCTCATTAGTCCATAAACTCCACCTTTGGCTTTAATCACCTTATCCAAATTAGATTTGAGCTTATAAGCTATTTCCTTAGCTTAGCCCAAATTTTCTTTTTTGATCCACTAAACGAGGCCCAACCAAATTTCTCCAAATTTGGCCTATCTCTTTATGAAGCTCATGCACGCTTCTGTCAAAAGCCCAACCGAATTTTTAGCTCAATTTGGTCTATGTCTCCTTTGGCCCACATGCAGGTTTGAGTCAACAAAACCTAATCGTTGACTTCATCTTTTCCATTCTCTTTGTGCCACCGACAAATCGATCTCTCTGCCTTGTCGCGATTCTTCTGACTACAATTCACTAGCTCCTTGCCGCCGTGATTCCTCTCGTACTCTGATTCATCTTCTTTGTTACCCTATTTCTTTTCTGGTGATAGATGAATCATCCTAAGGTTCGTTGTCTTCATTTTCCTTTAAAAAAACCTATAACCTATTTTCTTTTAATCGTCTTGATTTTCCCTTTTTTAGGTTTTATATTTGTGGTGTCCATGGAGTTTCTTGTGAGTCTCTTCCTTGTTTCGGCCCTTTTGAGATTCAGTAAGCTCTGTCTTTCATCCGATCTTCTTACTATTTTTCTTTAGTTTCACTAATCTGTGAATCTGCTTCCCCTTTTTCATGTCGGTTTTCTTTGTATTTTTTGGGTTCCTCTATATTTCATGCGACCGCATGAAACCTTTTAGACATTCCTTGGTGAAAATTTTAAGACTGATTCATCTCATGTTCTTGACAGTTAAGCATTTTCCTTTCTTCATAAAATTTCTTTTAATGATGAAATTTTTTGGTTACTTAATCTGTTTTGTTTGCCACATATTTGCGATGCTTGCTTTTCTGCTGTAGATGAATCGTCTGCTCCTCTCTTGACCCCTTTGGTAACTATCTTTGTACTTTATACAGTAGCTCCATCTTGAGCTTACAACCTTTTGGTTCTTGCTTGTGTCCCTCTAGAATTTTTACGTTTCTGTTCCTAAACTGAAAAAGTCTCTTTAGACTTTTAGCGAACCTTTTACACTTTCTGCCTTTTGCAGATACCTGCAGATCTGACATCCTCCTCGCATTTCCAGCTTCTCTAGGTGACTTTCCTTAACTCTTTATCTCGAGTTTACCACTTCTCCTTATATTTGAAAACTAACTTGTTTTCAGTCTCTACGAGGTTGAGACAAGAGAAGCGGAGTTTGTTGGGATCAAAAGTGGTCACGATGAAATCGATATCTGAAAACTGTCACTGAAATATTAATTACACGATCCGAAAATCAAACCGCACAAGTAGAATAATCTTGATCAAATTAAAAAGCCACAATACTTCCGAAAGACCATAAAGAATATGTTTTGGAAGCATCAGACAACAATTGTGGAAGCGCTAAGCGGTCATCTCTGTACTCTTTTGTCCTTAGCCAAGAAGGTTTTTTCCACCGGGTTTTCCTATCACTAAGGTTTTTACAAGGCAAGATGGTCCGCTTACGTCCGATGTTGGACTAGCGCACTCGAAATGAATGTCCGAGGAATACGAGAAACCTCGATAGATACGCAATCTTTGCACAAACGCTTTGGTCCCGAAACTTGCCACTTATGGATAACATGTTTACGTATGCACGGTACAAGTTTATGAGCGTATGTTCAACAAGTTTATGATACGCGTTAACGAATGCACGTTCAACACGTTTACGTTACGTGTTTACGTATGCACGGTACACGTTTACGAAAGTATGTTCAACGCGTTTACATCACACGTACAGGCTTAACTAGATACGTTCGACGCATACGTTCAGCTCACCAATTGGCGAGCTGGACCTCACAAACAAGTTCAGCTCGCCAGTTGGTGAGATGAATGACCAGTCTTCGGTAAAATTGTTGTAACTCTTGATTGCGGCAACGAATTGACTTGAAACCACTTCCATATGAATGCTAACTCACGAGACTATCTCGTGTCAAAATTTCAGTGTTCAGATCGCCAATTGGCGAGCTAGACCTCACAAACAAGTTGAGTTCGCCAGTTGGCGAGATGAATGACTAGTCTTCAGTAAAATTGTCGTAACTCTTGATTGCGCCAATGGATTGACTCAAAACCGCTTCCATTTGAAAGCTAACTCACGAGGATATCTTTTGTCAAAATTTCAGCATCATCCATCCACAGGAACATCTTCAAACATTAGAGCAGGCATACATCTCGCCAGTTGGGGAGATGAATCGGAAACAATTCATCTCACAAATGGCAAGATGAATAGGAAACAATTCTTCTCACCACATCGGAAACAATGATCTTGAGTCATGTCATCATGTTATTCATTGATTTATGATTCATTTGGTTTAAAATTGGGTTAGTTTATAATTGAATTACTTTAAGATCGGTTTAAAGTTCCATCACTATTTTAAAACGCTATTTAGTAATATATAATCGCAATTAGTCTGTTTAATTAATTAGGAGGAAATAATTTAGATCCAAGATATTCTCAAAAACTGGATCCAAGATATTCTCAAAAACTCCGGAGATACGCACCTCTACTCAATAAATTGTCTTAAGCACGTTTGCTTTCATTAGACGATACAGAAACACTATGCAATCCTTGAGATTTGAATGCCTCGCAACTAAGAAGTATATATCAGAGTGTGATAGTGTTGTCTGGGAAGTGTGCGTCTGTTTGATCTTTGTTGCTACAAACCTCTTACTATGATGCTAATCCGAGTTTTCAACAATTGATAGGTGGAAAGTTATCTTTGTAGTGAATCTTAAAATTCAAAAAGATCAAAATTTCATCGTTGGTCACTTTTTCTTCGTCGTATATTGTTAAAAAACTTCTGTCTAAGCTAGAACTCATCTTTGTCTTTGGGAAGAAGTTGTCAAGAACTCGATTCATTATTAGGGGTTTTCTTTTTTGCATTTAACTTTTACAGTTTAAACAATAAACTTCGACAACTTCGCCATGTCTAATTTTGCTTTGTGATTTATTTTGCAAAAGTTGAGGTACATACATAGGTTTGGCTAATTTGAAAAGATATATTTTTTCTCAAACATAAAACTTCATTAATATTAAAAATTTCTCAGCCCAACTCCTCTTGGTAAAGAGGAAGTGAAAATCTTTTGAGCAACTAATAATCTTTAAAGCAAAACGAAACAAAGTGCTAACACCGTTTTCATGCGATGTTCAAGAAAGATAAAAACCAAAGTTTGTAGAGTCTCTAAAGCTACCAGTTGATCAGCCTTCTAGGACACTTAATCGTTCCTCCACCATTGTCCAACTCAAAATGAGCTTTGTTAAAATCTGTGCTTGAAAAGAATGGCCGTAGATCTGCAATGTCATATTCTTTGGCCTGCAAAATGTGTAGAGAGATATTAAGACTTTTACTTCTAATTTTATAATCAAAATCCCATATGCCTTTTTAACAACATTTTTACCTTTGTCTGCAGCTCCTCTATCTTAACCTCAATAAAAGGTATTCCTGAACTTGATCCTGACACAATCTCTTCAAACTTCAACGCATTCTTCACCAACTCTTTCAGTAGAACTAGCAGCAATGAGTTGAAATCCTTTTTGTATGTTATGTATCTTTTAAAACTCTCTCTTAGACTTCTCTGGACACCAAATTTCTGAGTTGATATGAAAGAATCAAGCAGAACTCTAATGGCCATATTAACATCCTCTTCTGTCACATACTGCCTAAGGTGCATCCTAGCATGTGCTTCAGACATTCTAATCATCGACTCAAGGTGCCTTGTCGCAATTGATACTCCTTGACCATTCATTGATTCTCGCCTTAGGTTAGCATACACAGTTTCTAACTTCTTGGCATCTAATTCACCCAGTTTTGGGAATACATACAACTTTGAGTATGTTAAGTATTTCTTCAGCAGGTTCTGAGGAAGGACCTCAGGATCAGAAGAACCACTAGATCCCTCCTGGGGCTCGCTTTCATCCATCTTACCACCTTTTGGTTGTGATTTGAAATGACTATTGACAACAAATTCAGCAAGCATCTCATCTGTAACTGGGTCAACCACATCCTGCAACCAATATAATTGGTTTGAGGCATGTCAAAAACCAAAAATAAGTATATGATCATGACCACGAGAAAAAGAATACCTTGACAACACACAAAATATCAAAACGAGAAAGGATCGGATCTGTCAACTCAACATTCTGTGCAAATGATTTGGATGAATCATACCTGAGACACAAACATATAAACGAAGATCAGAATAACAAAGTTTAGGCCAGTGGATAATTACTCTTGTACCTTCCACCAAGTGGATTAGCAGCAGCAATAACAGAGCAACGAGCTTGAAGAGAAGTAACTATTCCTGCCTTTGATATACTAATACTCTGCTGTTCCATAGCTTCATGGATACTCACCCTGGTTATAAAACTTAAATTGTCAGTTCATTTTCCAGCTATGTTACAATCGTTGGTTGCAACTTTTGTTTTACCTGTCCTGATCATTCATCTTGTCAAACTCATCGATGAGACAAATTCCTCGGTCAGCAAGTACAAGAGCCCCTCCTTCAAGCGTCCACTCCCTTGTAACTGGATCCTTATGTACTGCCGCAGTCAGACCAACAGCAGAAGCTCCCTTTCCAGTTGTGTAGACAGCTCTCTGGCCAGTTTTCTCAACGTATCTAGAACAAAGAATTTTGCAGTTAGTGGAAGACTCACCACAGGAAATTAGTTCGCCAGGATAATGTTATTACTTCAGAAATTGTGATTTTGCTGTTCCTGGATCACCAAGTAGAAGCACGTTTATATCTCCACGCAATCTGTGTTTGCCTTTGATATTTTTCTCTTGTCCCCCAAACATGGCAAGAGCAATAGCTGTTTTGATATCTTCGTGGCCATATATTGATGGAGCAATTGACTTTATGATCTGAAGAGAAATTAAAATAAGGTTAAAAGAGGGTACGAACTTTGAAGCAATTCAAATGATATCTATCGAACTTACACGTTCAACAATACGCGGGTCCTTGGCTAGTTCTTCAATTTGAGTCTTGTCTTCCTGGGTTAGCTTGTACGCAGAGAAGAGGTCTTGCTTCTTCGTAACATAATTTGCTTCCACCACAGTTGCAAAGACAGGAAATCCATTCTTTGTATTTAGAGATAGGTCAAAATTGTTGGTATATATGCCAGTAACTTCCTGCATAATATCCCATGCACAATAAAATCAATCACCTATCATCTGCATGTGTGCAAGTATTATTGTATGATAAACGTACAATTTCTTCTCCAGGACGAGCGCAATCAATAAGGTCATTCAGCAGAATAACTTCCTTGTGTCTCGGAAGTCGTCCGGCAGGCACTGTTCCTGGACTCTCCTGGATTGTAAGCTTCTGATAGTTTCTGTATATTGTCTGCAACAAGCAATCAACAGTGTGGTCAAATTCACGTTCCCATAAATAGCTTACAATGGAATTTTGTTCAGCTGAAGGAAAATGATAGATAGAACATAGAAGCCTACCTGTTCGACATTAACAGTGAACGGTCCTTTTGACTGGCATTCAGAACAAGAACCGACCTTAACTTCTGAATAAGAGTTCTGGAAGAAAGGTCCCAAAATAGCTCCACATTTGTTACAATCATATTTTACTTGCTGCAGCTGAGGAAAGACTCCAGAACGCCTTGTGACAACTCCACCAATACGGATCATTGTGTTAAGATGAATCTGCCTGAAAATTCACCAACAATACAGATTCTATTGAAATGATGTGATGGATTAAACAGTCGTCACTACCAATCAGTTTGGCTATATTATCACCTTATGTTCCGAATCTGATCATTAACTGGTAAGTTAGTAACACGGACATAAATCTTCTGGTGAATATTTTTGTAGTTAGGATGCAAATCAAAGATGACTTTTTCAGAAACTTCCTCCATTACTTCAAGAACAGGTTGTGGAGCATCAGCCAGCCAAATGGCAATATTTGGGTGAACGTGTATGAATTCTTTATAGTCAATTTCAAGACTACACTTATTGGCTGCAAATATAGAATAGGTTAGAGAGCCATAAACGCTTGTAAAATTTACAAGTAAAGAAGATGAAATTACCTGATACCATTTCGTTAATCAGACGAACATATTCGATATCTCCATTATCATTCTTTGGTTTAACATATGTGAGCAAAAAGTCTTTGAACTTCTTTGCAATGAAACGTCGCACTTCATCTCTCATAACCCACTCCCGTAAAGTTCCTTGAATCCTATACATCTCAAACTCTGCTTCATCTTCATTGTCATCCTGTAATAAAGGAAACTTTAGCAATAGTAGAATATTATTAGCACCTTGAAGTTGAAAGGTGTGAAACTAATCATATTCATACCTCATCTTGAAAGTCATCTGTCTGATCAGTCATTGAGATATCTGGCTGTGATGCTCCTGGAGAACTTGGATCTCCATCAGGATCACCATTTCCTCTAGGTGGAACCGTAGCCCGAGCCCTCTTTGAAGGTCTATAATTCCAATCATCTGAATCTGTCGACAAAGGACCATACTCAATTCACAAAAAAATTCTTCATCACTACTTTCAATTTCAATACACTAATATGAATATAATACATAGCACAAAACCCATAATCAGTGTTCAATCAGGGTTTTCAATTAGGTCAAAATTCGATTAATCAACCGAAAACAGGAGATTAGAGATTTTAGTTACCATTGTCGTGAAGAAGATGAGGAAGTTTTCGATTAGAGACGCGAGTCTCTTGAGCATCGAGCACAGCTTCAGCCGCGCGACGGTCACGCATAACCTGATCAAAATCTCTTTCATCATCAACGGAATCGTCTAATCCATTGGACTCATACTGATCTTGCCCATCCCTTCGCTCATAATCTTGCATGTAGTTATCGTTGAAGAGGTCTTCCCCATCTTCTTCTTCTTCTTCCGGTTCCTCAGGCTCATCCCTAATGACCTGTGTATCTACGGCTGCTTCTTCTTCGTCGGAGAAGTTCTCGGAATTCTGACTCGTGCTGAAAGGTAACTGATCGGTGTTGAACCCCGCCGAAGAAGGTGAAGCTGGCGACGACGGCTGATTGTCGGAATCCTCTCCCGCCATTTCTCTCTCTTCCTCTATCTCTTCTCGGGCTATGAGAATCAGGGCACACTACGGTCACTTTATGAGATGTCTCGTCGATTAGGCGGGAAATATTGGCGCCAAATTGGCAAATAATCAATGGGCCTACGAATGACCCATCAGTCTGGGCTTTCATCAATTCGGCCCAGGTATTCACTGATTTTGCAAGAGATTAAGACTCATGTTTTTTTTTATTGTATTTTAAATTTTAAATCATGATTTATACTAATTTTATATTCTTAAAATTTATATTTTGATTATTATTTAAATTTGATATGGATTTCAATTTTAAATAAAAAGTAGCACACTAAACCTAAAAGTCCCGATCCAAACCTAAATTACATTTTAAATCTTATAATTAATTTTTAAAATTATAAAAATTAATATTTTTTTTTTTGATTAAATGTTAAATTTATTAATCAAAGAAGAAATAGTATACAAATGAGTTTAAGAATGAAAAAATGCTGAAAATAGAGTGGATAAGAGCTTTTAGGTGTGGAGTGTGCCCTTGGTTGCCTCGTTAAAAACCGATACTAGAAAACCATGTGGGATAAAACTAGCATCGGGAAAAAGAGTACAATCCAAGTTGCACCACCTTAAAATTCGAGCAAGACAAATAAGTGAGATGAGGAATGCTGATCCTAGGAAGGCAATAGAGTAGCACCGCATCATGTGGAGTGGATTGTGTTCCATCTTTGGCCGAGAGTGTGAAGTGGCGATGTGGTTGGATAGTGTAAGCTGGTAATGAAATCTTGGATAGTGCGGGTGATGGTGAGGCGAATGGCTGCTGCATATTGGTGTAAGTGTCCATGCCTTCGATTGTTCCGATCCCGCCATATGTGATATACGGTTGTCTGGAAGCTCATTCCAAGCAAGGTCCGGTCGATTGTTGAGAAGGATCGGTGCCGCAAGGAGGTTAAGGTAGTTGTCCAATCTGGTGATAGTTGGTGGCGTAGTAAGTGAGATGTAAGGTCCGCCCAAATAGTAAATGAATACGGGCATGCGAAGAATAAGTGATCCCGTGTTTCGTCGGGTTCGCCGCACAAGCTGCATGGTTGATCCCCACCCCAAACGCGCATCCTCCGACCTGTTTGCAACCTATCAAGAGAAGCAAGCCAGGCGATGAAGGCATATCTAGCTATAGATTGTGGGAACCAAATAGATGAACACCAAGTGAGAGTAGGATAAGCAGGCCTTAGCTGGTTCCAAGTAATATAGGATGTGAATGTAGCCTTGTAAGAATCCAGACCATGACGCCATAAAGTGACATCTGGACCTGCTGCGGGATTAGGTAGTGGGCGAGTTTGAAGATGCCCGAGAATATGTCTTAGTTCACGGTTTCGTGTACGTCGCATGCGCCAAGAGATAGGAGAGGCTGCCTGTGCTACCGTAGCATGTCGAGGAATACCAAATTCTCTAAGTCTTCGCTCACCTACAAGAAAAAAAAGCGGGCCAAGCGTTGTCCAATTCTCAAACCAAAAAGATGTGCGAAGTCCATTACCAATTTGAAATCGTAGAAAGGGAATGGCTAAGGAACGAGATTGAAGAAGCTTCCGCCATAGTCATGAACCCGAGGTTGTGGAAGTTGTATCCCAGCGCGGATAAGGTAATGGTGAATCCACACAGCCCATAGTGATCGCGTGTCGGTAAGTAGACGCCAAATGATAGAGAGTGCATAAACGTTTGAGGTATCTTCAAAGGAGCGGATACCTAAGCCACCTGATTCTTTCGGTTTACAAACATCCGCCCATGCTAGTTTTGCAGAATGATGGCTGGTTGGTGAGCCGGACCAAAGAAAATTTGCACACATACTATTGATCTCCCGCAGGCAAGCTTTAGGTAGCCTGAAAGATGATTGCCAGAAATTGACCGTGCTAATGATCACGGACTTGATGAGCTGCAAACGACCTGCAAAAGAAAGTAAACGAGAGGCCCAAGAAAACATACGAGAGCGTAATCTATCTAGCAAAGGAGCATAATCTTGCTTGATGAGCTTTTTCGTTGTGAGCGGCAAGCCCAGGTATCGGATAGGCAAAGGTTCATGTTGCAGGCCGAGATGGGTAATGAGTTGTAGAAGGTGAAGTGGTGGTTGGGCATTGGTGAAGATGGACGACTTGTGCATGTTGATCTTTAAGCCGAAAGCCTTGCCAAAAGTATCCATGACATCAATAATTCCAAAGAGTGAATCCGGGGTTCCATCAGAGAAAATGAGAATATCATCAGCGAAACAGAGACGAGTGAGCCTAAGGTCGGCGCAGCGAGGATGGTAGCCATAGTGTCCACAAGCCATCGCTGCATTGAGAAACTTAGAGAGAACATTAGTAACGATTACATAAAGATAAGGAGATAGAGCGCATCCCTGTCGCAATCCGCGAGAGCTCGGGAAATATCCTGCTGGTTCGCCGTTTAAAGAAATCGAGAATGTGGCTGTGGAGATGCATAAGTAGATCCATCTGATGAAAATAGGGGGCAGCTGCATGACCTATAAAATAGAGACAATGAAATCCCAATTAATCTTGTCAAAAGCTTTAGCTATGTCAAGTTTTAAAGTAAAACGAGAGGATAAGGAGGTTTTGTGATAATCTTTCACAATCTCGATTGCCAACATGACATTTTCTAGGAGTAAGCGGCCCTTAACGAATGCACTCTGGTTTGGCTCAATAGCTTCAGGAAGAATCGCCTTAAGCCGGTTAGCTAGAAGCTTGGGGATGATCTTGTAAATAGTGTTGTAGTAGGATATAGGTTTGTAGTCGGTAATTGATTATGGAGCATCCTTCTTAGGTATAATCGATATCAATGTAGCATTGATACCACGAGGTAAGAAACCGTATAAGAAGAAAAAGTGGACCGCTACCGTTAAACCACTCCCAATGATAGGCCAAGCGGACTTGAAACATTCCGCCGTAAAACCGTCAGGACCTGGAGCTTTATTCAGAGGCATGGTGAAGACGATGTCCTTAATCTCCTGAGATAGAACCGGGCTACATAGGAGATTAGTTGCAGCTTAAGGTCATCGATAGGTGATCAATGAGGATAAGAGAGAGGGTGATAGTGGTGAAACTGGTGGCTGGAGTTGAAGGAAAGTTTCGAAATGCTCCACCGCAACTTGCTTTATCGATGGAAGGTCAGTTACAAATGCTCCCGAAATAAGACGCAACCTCTTAATTATGTTCTTAAAAGCTCGGATGGAGGCTGTTCGGTGAAAGAAACCTGTGTTTTGATCACCCTCGCGAAGCCAGGTGATACGAGAGCGTTGTTTAAAGAACTGTTCTTCAGCTTGAGCTAGCCGTTGCCATTCCTGCGAAGCTACAACCGCAGCTTGCATTGTGGAAGAGGATGGAGACCGTAGGGCTGAGTCCTGCTTGTGACAAAGCGTAAGGTATGCCTCTTTAGTGCGTGAAGGTAAGTCACCATAGGCTGTGCAGTTAAGAGCACGAATAGGAGCTTTGAGTCGCTTGAGTTTGATGTAAAATAATCGCATTGCCATTCGGGATTCAAAGATAGGCGGAGATAGTGACCATTGAGAATCAATAACCTGCATAAAAGAAGGATGAGATGTTAGAAAAGTTTTGAATTTAAATGGTTTTCGTATAGGAGAGGTTGGAGTGGATAAGTGGACGATGCTGCGAGCATGGTCAAATACTCCATTTGATTCAAAGACGATGTATGATTGCGGGAAACGGTGATTCCAAGAGTCATTAACAAGAGTGCGATCTAGTTTTTCCCGATAGGATCCTCGTCACGGTTGTTTGACCATATGAAACAAGGTCCCTTGTAAGCCAAGTCGGTTAAATCGCAATGAGAGACAAAGTCCTGGAATTCCAATATGCCTATACGACGAGTGCTACGGCCCGGGTTGGACTGCTCCGAGAACGCCAGGATCTCATTGAAATCACCGAATACTAGCCATGGGTATGGCAAATGCCCACAAAGACGCCGACTCTCCTGGAGATCGCGCCAAAGCTCCCGTCTTTCATCTTGAAAATTGGATGCATAGACACATGAAATCAGTACAACAATTCATGATTCTAAAGTAACTAGTACAATAATGAGTTGAGAAGTGGTAAGAATTGATGTGACTTTGACGCCATCCTTCCAACAAACCCAAATTCTACCCAGACGGTGATGTTGGTAGTTTGTGAGAGCGTTCCACCCCGGGAAAGCTGCCTGCAAGACACGGGAAAATTTTTCAGCCTGAACACGAGTTTCAAGTAGACAACCAAATTGTGGATTCGTTGATAAAACCCATTGATGAACAATATTATGTTTCTGGGGTTGATTAAAACCCGGGGTATTCCAAGCAAATAACGACATATCATCATAGCCTCCGGGAGGAGGCCAAGTTTTTTGTTTTTGGAACCGGTTTCTTTAGTTGCTTTCGGGCATTTGGCAAATCTGTTTTTGATTTGCGAGTGCTGTATCTTGAGGTATGGTTGTCGTCCGGTAGGTGAGCCTGTTCTTGGTGAGCTTCGGAGTCAGTTAGCTGGCCCTCTTCCTTTTCATCATCCTCGTCCTTGTCCGCAAGAACAAAGAACCTTGATGGGGATAAGGGGACTGTCAGATCTTGTTTAGTAATTGTTTTTGATGGTGACTGTGTGATGCGGCTTGAACGAGTGACTTTCGACCATTCCTCAATAGAGTTATGCGCTGCTGCAAGTGATGTTGTGTCTTGAACAGGTGCCTCTGAACGGGTGGAGTTATCAAGTATTTCTAAGGCAGGATCATTTAAAGGGACTAAATGATCCTCAATATGAGGTACGATAGTGTCGGCTTGAGCTTTGGCTGGTGCTTGTTGGTGAGGAGTGGTACCTGTAGGAAGGAAAGGAGCTACATTAGTAACACTTCCATTATGAGACGAGACATGAATAGGACTAGGCAATGAGGAAGTGTTGATAATAGCATATCGATGCGTTTCAAGGTCCAATAATTTAGTGCTCTCGGTTTGGTTTGTTGCCGAAGCAGGAAGTAAGTCATCTTTTGTTTGTGTTGAGCCAAGCTCTACCGATTGATCATTTGCATTCACTGACACTTTCTTTTTGCATTCTTGTGTTTTATGTCCCCAGGTAGAGCACGTTGTACACCTCGCTAGCAGCCACGGGTACGTGACTTTGATCGGCTTGGTCTCATTTTCCAATTTGATGGTGTCAGTAAGTGTATTATCGAGATTAAGCACAATAAGTACTCTCGCTACATCAAGCCTGAGGCATTTTTCAGTCTTCGGGTGGAGCTGTTTTGCATCCCCAAGTATATCACCGAGAAACTTTAGACCTGCACGGGAAAACAACGAGTCATGGACATCATGAAAGTCGACCCAGATAGGCATAGATGAGAGAGTCGGTTTAGATAGGGATTGTGAGGGAGTCCATTCTTGGAAAACAAGTAGGATATCGGCAATGTGCCAATACTTCCGACGACAAACACGCGATCTAATGTCGGATGACTCAATCCAAAACAGGACGGTATCATCTGAGAGAAATTGGACATCAATCCGAGAGGCCTGTCCGTCTCGTTTCCAGATTCGATTGACTGTGGCGTGCACCTTGCTGATGTGTGGAGCATCTCCAATAAAGTAGCCGACCAAATATTTTGTCCATAGAGGTTTATCGACTAAGAGTGTCATAGGAATATAAGAGAAAGCTGTGGGTCCATCAAGAACAACATCAGGCTTAATCGCATGTGTCTGGGTTGTGTTCGTAACAACATGTTTTCATGCCGGAGATTGTGTCTTGTTCAGAGAAGAAGACGCAACTGAATCGGACGTAGTTGGGTTGGGAGTTGTAGCAGAGCCGGGAATAGGAGATGGATTCGATACTGGTGAGGTGATATGGTCTGAAGGCCCTCATGGGGATGCCGAGCTCACCGGTGAGCCAGCTGTGTCGCCGGACATTCAGCTAAGGCCGATACCTTGCGCCGAAGGTCAAAAAAGAAAAAAACAGAGAACCCTAAAAAATCGCCAAAGAATAAAAAAAATTAATATTTCACATAGTTTTTTAAAAAATTAATTTTATTCAGAAATAGAATAAAGGGTTAATATTTCTTTATGTGGGTTTAAAAGAAAAACTACTAGATTGCAAAATTTGTTAGATTTTGAGATAAACAACACCAAAAATGAAGGAGAATGAGAAAAGAAAACATTAAAAAAGAGAAATTTTGATATTTAGGTACTTTATGAAACATAGTTGGTATTTAGATATTTTCCTTGATTTAATTAGAGAAATAAGTATTTCTATGTTTCATTCATAAATTTGGATCGATTATACCCTTCATAATTTTTATTTTTCAATGGTTTGACTTCACTAGTCTCCTCAAGTTTGTTCATCTAATCGTTTTCTCCTTGAATTTTGGAGCTCTTTAATTTCTCATCTGAACTTAGATTGCTCCTTACCCGTCCCTCCATCAATTTTGTCCATCCTATCTTTTTCTCCTTAATTTTGGAGCTCTTTAATTTCCCATATGAACTTAGATTGCTCATTCTCCGACCCCTCAACTATTCGTTCTCATTATTTTACCCCCAAACGATTTAGAACACTAATTTTTAATTTAAATTATAAAAAATGATAACAAATCGCGTTTTGGATTAACCCAATAAATTTTAAGTTAAAATATTTTTAATATTACTTTTAAACTAATAAAACAAAATATTTAAAAACCAATAAAAATAATAAATTAAATATTTATAATATTACAATATTTTAAAATAAAATATTTTTAATATTCAAAACATAATATTTAATTTTTAATTTTATTGATTTTAAAATATTTTTATAATATTAAAATATTTTAAAATAGTAAATTAAATTCAATATTTTAATATTAAAAACAAAATATTTGATTTATTATTTTAATTTATTTTAAAATATTTTAACAAAATAATAAATTAAATAATTTACAATAATATAATATTTAAGATAATAAATCAAAATAAATTATATTTATGATTAAAAACATAATATTTAATTTATTACTTTAACTGATTTAAAATATTTTTGTTGTATTAGTTTAAAAGTAATGTTAAAAATATTTTAACGTAATGTTTAATATTAAAAATATTTTAACTTATGATTTATTGGGTTAATAAACCAAAACGTGATTTGTTAGCGCTTTTTATAATTTAAAACGAAAATTAGTGTCCTAAATCGTTTTTTGGGGGTAAAATGATGAGAACGAATAGTTGAGGAGGTCGTGTAAAGAGAAATCTAAGTTCCGGTGGGAAATTAAGGAGCTCCAAAGTTTAAGGAGAAAAATATTGAATAGACAAAGTTGAGGGGGCGAGTAAGGAGCAATCCAAGTTCATGTGAAAATTAAGGAGCTCCAAAGTTCAGGGGAAAAAATTGGATGGACAAATTTGAAAGGGGCTAGTGAAGTCAAACATTTTTCAATTAAAAGTGTAATTAATAAATATTTTTACCAATATTTTTTTGTTTTGATTCATTATATCACTTAAGGAAAGTGGCCCAAATCAAATATTTCGACATTCTTCCAAATTTTTACTTCAAGGAAAGTGACTATAATACATAATTTGTAAAACTAAAATATTTCATAGCATTACAATTCCAATTCAAAGAACATGTATGTCTTTAGTACTTATTTGTACTTTATATGTGTGCTACATGTGAATGTGAATGAATACCGTGAATAAATGTGTTACACATGAATGCATTCTGCCTTGTGTGAATGAATATGTGTTACGTGTGAATGCAATGTACCTTGTGTGAATGAATACTGTGAATGAATGTGTTACACATGAATGTAGAATGCCTTGTGTGAATGATATGTGTTATGTGAATGCAATCAGTCTTGTGTGAATGAATATGTGTTACACGTGAATGCAATATGCCTTGTGTGAATGAATGTGTTACAAGTGAATGCAATATGCATTGTGTGAATGAATATATGTTACACGTGAATGCTGTCTGCTTTGGATCTTTTGTCATGATTGACTGTCCGCCGAAAACCAAAGGTATCTTTGGAGAAGATGAAAGAAAAACCTAGATAAATGTAAAAGTTACTTTCTTTTTTTCATCGTCAAAAATTACTTTCCTTAAAGTGAATATAATTAAAAACATATAAATTTAATTAAACAAAAAATTAAATTAAATAAATGTTTTTGCAATAGGGATAAAGTTAATTGACTTAGGTAAAATATCTTATTGCAAGGAGGATCAAAATATACATATTTTTCAAATTAGTAAACATATAAGTGCCTATTTTCCAAAAAAATTCATTATAAAATGTGTCTAGTAAAGTAAATGTGCACAAATATTTAAAAAAGAAATATCAAATTGAATATAGAGAATATTATAACTATTTTTAATACAAATTTCCCTAATCATAGCCAATTATTTTTAAAATTGAAATATGGTGCAAAAAATGTATTTTAGTGTGCTCAAAATATTCAATTAATTTAGATTGAGATGTAAATATGTTTTTATATGACACCATTGAAATTTACTAGATGCATTATTTTAGAAGTTCCAAAAATTCTTTAGAATTCTGAAGAAAAAAAACCTAGAGCAATATCAAGCTGGTGCTTGTAGGAGATATGATTTTTTTTTTTGTGGAGTGATAGCTCCGGCGCCATATGGAGTCAAGAGAATGGTGTCTCTTCTCTCTCTATATCAATTACATCGTATAGGGTTTTGGTACGGATCATGGGAACTTGGTCTAATTAATATGTTTCTTGATTTGGGTTTCGGTTTGGAAGGCTTGCACACCACTGGATTGGTGTACATATTTTTGAAAAATATTGGCCACTATAGGTACTTGGAAAAATGCATCATGTCAAGAAGTTAACGACACTACCAATTATTTATTGTACAAACGACTCACCACTTGACTTGGTGGAAAGAAAGTATTTGAGCATAAGGAGGCCTGGCAATTCTTGTCACGTTTCAAGACAAAAAAGGAGATTAACAACAAAAAAGTATGAGTCACATGTCCAGATAGCTACAATAATGACGCTTTTGACGAAGGTAACTTCCACAAAATAACAAGCGGGTTTGTAGCTTTAAATTACATAGAGATAAAATACAGATCCAAAACGTTTTTCTCCGGGAAAAAGGCTTAAAAAATCCTCAACTTTTTCATTTGAAAAACAAAAAATCCTCAATTTTCACGTGAGCCAAATAAATCATATATTTCAAAGAAAAAATCATTCAAATCCAAAACTTTTAAGCTAAAATCAATTAAATCACAAACTTTTGTTGACCAAGCCATTTTAGGCTCATAAAAAGTCATCGGTCTAACGTCCGTTAACGTTGACTTTTATGAGCCTCAAACGGCTTGATCAACAAAAATTTGTGATTTAATTGGTTTTAGCTTAAAAATTTGAGATTTGTTTGGATCTTTGAATGTTTAGGATTTAAATGACCTTTTTAAACAAAACCGTGATTTATTTGGCTCATTGATGAAAGTTGAAGGGTTTTTTGGCATAAATTTGAAAGTTGGAGATTTTTTAAGAAAAATTTAAACATGAAAAGTTAAAATTATAATAGTATATAAAAATAAATTATATTTTTCTTTATATTTCATCATGAAAATGAAAAAAAAATTTAGACGTGTATATTTATCAATGGTCAATAAAAAACTAGAAGCTAAGTGGGTGGTGACTCGCCGTCTAGTTCATAAAACGTGTAGTCGGAGGCTAAATAATATTATTTAGATAAACTGTCTAGATTTTCAAATATTATTTACAAATTTTTTATTTTTTGTTCTGCTCTGCATATGCTTTTGGAATCGATATGGCATGTCTCAGCGCTAACTAACAAACTAAAAAATATTAGATAATTGAAAACCTAGACATTTTATCCAGAAGCTAAGTGGGTGGTGACTCACCGCATAGTGCCTAAAACCTAGGCAGTTTATCTAAATTGCCATAAATAATATTTGAAAACCTAGGCAGTTTATTTTTCTGTAAATAATATTTAAAAACTGAGGCCGTTTAGCTAAATAATATTATTTAGCTTCCGATTAGACATTTTAGAAACTAGACGGCAAGTCACCACCCACTTAGCTTGTAGTGTTTTATTGACCATTGATAAATATACAAGTCTAAATATTTTTTTCATTTTCATGATGAAATATATAGGAAAAATATAATTTAGTTTGAATATTTGTGAACTTGATCATTAAAAACTTACCTATTTAGTTTTATATACCATTATAATTTTACTTTTTCATGTTTAAATTTTTCTTAAAAAATATCCAACTTTCAAATTTAGACCAAAAAACCTCCAACTTTCATCAATTAGCCAAATAAATCACAATTTTGTTTAAAAAGTCATTTAAATCCTAAACTTCCAAAAATCCAAATAAATCCCAAACTTTTAAGCTAAAACCAATTAAATCACAAACTTTTGTTGACCAAGCCGTTTTAGACTCATAAAAGTCAACTTTAACGGATGTTAGACCGTTAACTTTTTGAGCCTAAAATGGCTTGGTCAAAAAAAGTTTGTGATTTAATTGATTTTAGCTTAAAATTTTAGGATTTAAATGATTTTTTTTTAAATATATGATTTGTTTGACTCACGTGAAAGTTGAGGATTTTTTTTGTTCAAATGAGAAAGTTGGAAATTTTTTTAGCCTTTTTTCCGTTTTTTTCCCAACCAACTTTGTTGAAGAAATACGAAAAATACTAGCAAGTTTTCAGAATTGGTACGTGTGGGCATAATCCAGTGATGATCATCCAAAGTATAGAGTTGACGGACAAACATACCAAATCGAAAGATATATTCAATGCCATAATATATATATATATATAAGTGTTACGGCAAAAGAAGACATTGACTTTAACCACAAATAAGATGGATTCTATCCATTTTAGGAGATACGGGATTAAAAAAAAAAGTAAAATAAATAAACTAAAAGTTAAAAATAAATAAAACAAAGATGTGGTGTGAAATAAAATTTGTAATGTGTGATGTGAAATAAGATCTTGTAATATTACTTGATAGATTTTTAGGTCTTGTATTCTAAACTAGATTAGGATATGTGTATACGTTGATATAAACAAATTATTTTGATTTTAAAATAATAATTTGTGAAATTATATATTTTAATCAACGTGTAAATCATAATTATATTTATCTATAATTAAATTAGATTATCCATAATTATATAAAAAAAATTTTCTATATAAAAATAAACATATAACATTACTACCTAAAATGGAAAGTTAAAAATAGATAAACATTCATTTCTGAAAAAACAAAATTTTCTTATGAGACTGAATTTTTGCTATTTTTTGTGGGAAAAGGGGAAGACTCCCCTCGATTTTATTAAAATTAAACGAATTACATACTAATACACCGAGAAGCATACACTAATAGCTTCTGGTAGAGAATCAAATGAATGAAACCCTAAAAGAAAAGAAACCGCAAGATTTGCAAAAGCATCAACCACCTTGTTTGCTTCTCTATAAACATGAACAATCTTGACTAACCAGTTACGTTCTAATAAGCCTTGACACAAACGCACCAAGAAGGACAAAGGGTGAGAAGATTTCACTCCTTGTCGAAAAAATTCTACCACAATCTTAGAGTCTACTTCCACAATAACTCTTGATAATCTCTTTTCCCAAACAAGTCACAAACCATAATATACTTCTCACCGTTCAACCAAAGGAACAGTACATATACCTATATTCAGATCGAAACCCCCTATCCATTCGCCATTTGAGTCTCGTAGTACTCCGCCCGCTGTTGCGATTTCCAGATTCCCTTTCACTGCTCCATCTGTGTTCACTTTCCACCACCCTTCCTCAGGTTTCTTCCAACCAACCATAATTTGGGCATGACTTCTATTTCCAGCGCTTGTAAATGCCACTTTATGTGCTTTAATTGTCTCCTTTGCGAGACCTCGCAAGAAAGCAACTCGATCTCTGCATCAACTTGTAACACCAAAAACATAACCACAACGCCACTTCCATGCTCACCACAATGTAATGGAGAATAAAGTAGCCCAAGAACCATCTGCTAGATAAACAAATAGCCACGGTAAGAGTGGAGTATCAAAAAAAGCTCCTTGCTTCTTTGGAGGAACAAACAACGCCAAATACCCTTCGTTGCAGAACAATCCCGTAACACATGTAATATTGATTTTTCTGCGTCATGACATAAACTGCATATCAGATCTGTGGTTAGTTTCCTGCGCATTCTCTCCTTATTACCAACCAAAGAAAAATCTTCACTTTCCCATGAGCTACCACCTTCCATGCCCTCTGAAATATGCTATATAAGTCAATCTCAGGGTTATCCATCATGGATATTATTATGTAGTTTCTATTTAAAAAAGCAATACCTATTTTTTTGTTTTGTTATTTTATATTTTAGAAAAAAAATAAAAAAGTTTATATTGATTTAGTTGACACATTCTTATTTAACAATAACATAAATTACAATTGTGGTTATGTATCACGATTACTTGAAAAGCGTTCAGTTTATATGATAAGAGACAAAGGCTTGGTGAAAATTGTAATGCAAGCCAAGTGAGTTGAGTCCAAGTGTTCTCATTTTGAGTCTAAGTGTTTTCTCTCTTTGAGTCCTTTGTAATATCTTAAGTGACTCGTAAGAAAATAAAGTTTTTCTTGTTCATATATCTTAGCTTCACTTTTAAACATCATCCTAAACAAACATTGTGTTTGTAATTTGGGATGAAATTGGGTTGTGGCTATTGCGGAAATAGTCATTTTGTGAGGATGAAGAAATATGGTATAATGCCTATAAGCTTATCTCAGTAGTCACGAGCTCCCATGGACTGAGGGAAGCCCTCAATACCGCACTTGAAGCAAAACTTACAACAGATAGCTACCGTCATGTCATGATAACAACACACTCACCACAAAACTCAAGAACCTTGTAGCCTCTAATAGCCCACAAACCATTCTACAATAGCCATAGAGAAACGTTCTACTAGAGAGCTTTCGGTAGCATTTCAAATATACGATCAAGATGCAAATATCCAAGCAAACAAAACTCTGTTTTTGTCAACTTAGGGTTCCAAGTCTCATAGAAATACTCTTACTACCACCTCTACAACGTTAAGTAAAGAATAATGTATTACGCAACAACAATGGTTTGAGGTCATATAAAGAAAGCATAATCCTTTTTCGGTCTTAACTTCTTACAGTCGATACGGCTGGTGGACTTTACCAGCTTGAAAACCTTCCGTGTACGCTGTGTTCTTGTACATATTCTGCAATTAAATCCAAAATCAACATTGATACAAAAGACGAAAACCAGAGAAAATGATATACTCACAGCCATGTGTGTGAACTCTGAAGCAAGACGTTTTCTCAGTGTTTCTGTTAAAGCCTCTGCGCTCTCTCCCTTTCCCTGTAAATTTAACCTGTTCAGAATTTGACCCGTAGCTATAACTAAACTGGCTTCAGTTTTGTAATGCAAACTTACTGTGGACAACAATAGAGCCGATGTTTTGTTCAAAATCTCTTCCACAAATTTCTCAGGGTTCTTGAAAACTAATGTGGCTGAAGTCCCCGTGACATCACTGACTTGCTTGCTTGATTTGACTGCACCAATTGAGAAAGAGAGTTATATAAACCAGTCCTTCTCAGATTATCAAAACAGTTTGAACCTGATGATCTCAGGCTTACTCTTTTCTGCTGGTACATTTTTTGGAGTAGGGGTTTGTATAGAAGATGTTTTGTTAGGAAGCTCAGGAAGAACAACTGAACTGGATGGAACATAAATAGCTAGATCTGGAGGCTGATCTTTACCAACTGCTGGGTTAGCCTGATACAGCAAAACCAGGGTCAACCCGGAAAAACACAACTGTGGAACATGAGGACACTACTTAAAAGGTTTAGAACAATTGCCTCCAGATCAACATAAACAGGATCTCTCCCAATTGACTTGAGAAACTTGTCCACACCCGATGTGCTAAGAGCTAAAAATGATAGGGACCAAATGAATAAGTGATATTGGTATATAAATAATAACTATTTCGATATGGCTTGAACTTTAACTACTGACTAAACAGAAAGTAATGAGTTGGAAACTGAGAAAAGATTGTAATGAAAGAAGTTACATATTGAGAAGTTGTTAGACAATGGGTGGAAGATGCAGCGTTTTTGGTTGTTGAATTTTTCGTCCAACAAAAGCGACACATCTCTATAACAAGGAATATTTTATAGAGAATGTTAAGCAAATTGGAATGGAATTCATATGGACCAAAATTAAGCAGAATATACCTTGCTGATTCGTTTACAACTGCAAATGGTGTAACACAACCAAGAGGCACCTTGAAGAAAAATGAAAAATAGCACGATCGTAATCATAACTAAAGTTGGATAAATTCAAGTGGAACTATTGTGAACTAAGCTAAAGCAAAACGAACTTAAGCAACCAGGTTCAGTGAACAATACCTGTAATAGTAAACCAAGTGCTTCTTCAGGAGCCATTCTTATTCCTCCTTTACCCAAACCAAGTCTCTGAGATAAAACTGTTTAGATTAGAAGTCACAGGAAACACTCATTAATATTTTTTTTTTAAAAAAACATTTTGATTTGACAAGACAATGTATGCCAATATCAACAAACAATACTGGTTACCTTTCATGTCAACTTTTGTATCTACCATAGCTGAAATGATGTAATATCGATTTTTCTTGTCCTGCAAAACGCAAGTAAGGCAATCACAACACGCTTATAGTCAATTGTAGAGGAGAAAAGTGCATTAAATGGTGTTTCAATTTGATAATTACCTTCAAGAAGAGATTCTTACTTAGAGCTCCCTCACTACTGCTTACATGCTTGGCCTGGAGATTGAGAGAGAAAGTCCATATATAAGCATCCTTCATTTCTGCGTCAAATTTTTATAAATCTACAAACAAAAATAGGCATTTTCACCTGTTCTTCAACAGTTAGAACAGCCACATGCTCAAACTTGGAATAATCAATCTCTAGTTCCTGAAACAAAATCCCAATTAACTTTGTCACATTTTCAAAAACTAGATTGAACTTGGACACAAAAAATACGAGTAACATCAAAATCAATCTACACATCTCAATCCATCAATGGGGCACTCGAATTACTGAAGCTATATATAAGAATACAATCTGTTGATGAAATCAAAGTGATGAAGATAGAAACCTGAAGTCGATCAAGCAACTGATCTGTGGAGAAACCCATTGGATTCGTATCAAATCACAAATCAAAAGAGTTGGGATTGATACAGAAGAAGGAAGATAACTGCAGATATCGTCGAAATGAGAGGAAATAGGTTTTGCAGACTTATTGGATTTAAAACCTTAAACCTTCTAAGTAAACTAGAGGATTCTTACTGGATTTGTAAAGCCCAAAACTTAACCCACAAACATTTTTTCCAGCGAGAGCATAACCAAAAAAAAGTTCTTTCTATGTTAGACTTCCATAATTGTGCTCTGCATATAAATAAATGACATTAACTAATTTTAAAAAAATCAAACAATACCTTCTTTCAAGGTAAATTTTAGAAATAATTGTAGAATTGGTCATACTTTAATTCTTTAATTGGAGGNTTGAATTCATTTGTGAATAAGGTAGTTTCCAATGTAAAATGACAATGATATCCTCTTTAATATTTATTAATTACTAATGGAAATAAATAGGAAATAAATACTATTAATTTTCTAGATTTAATTACTAATGGAAATACGTAAGAAAAGAAAGATTTAGTCATTAATGGACAAAA
>OVBE01004368.1:0-24141 GCA_900406425.1 Iberis pinnata | reverse complement strand
AGCTGAAAAGTGATAAGAAATGTTATGTACAAACCATGAAATTCAAGTGTTATCAGTCATGTGGCTATATTTTGTCCAAATTGCAACTAATTCCATCCATGAAAACATCTTCAAACGTTGGAAAACTTCTGATCTTTCTACCGGACTCTACATTTACATATGTCAATTTGCCTCCAAAATGTTCCGAACACCTAAAAACCTGTAAAATATACCAAATTCCGAGAGAAAAGCTCGAATAACGGTAAATGGTGAATGCTTACTATAAAACGTTAAAACGAAGTAATATCAGGTACATGCCATGCCGCCTAATACAAACCCTCACAACCAGCCATGGGAAAAATCAATTTGTTATGCTTTGAGCAGAAGTTTATTAATTCATACATTAACTTTTAATGCCAAAAGGGAAATATCTTAAAAAGACAAGATACAGTGAAAGGTTCCTTCATCATGAACAACAAGAGTGAAAATAAAAGAAGGAAGAATATCGTTATAATTCTTTGTTTTCAGAAACAACATTTTGATTTAATAATTTATAACTCAACGACAACTCAACTCTGTGAAGACATCGCTCGTTGACATTGTACATTCTTCAGATTGGAATTGACTTCCAGTGAAAGGAGGAGCATTTGGTAAAGGCACAATGAGAGTCTCACTGCCAAGCCAAACTATTATAGAGTTCATGTTTGGTCTCTTTGCTGCATTTTCTTGAACACACAACAAACCAATTTGAATCAACTTGATGATTTCGTCTTTTGGACTCTGTATCAATAAATGATCAATTATACTCTCAGGCTTTCCTTCAACCCATCTCCTCCATGCCTACACCATTAAAATGAATGTATTTAGTTGAAGATTATGAAAAATGCAAAGCAAAGACCGATTGTTGAAGAAGCTTACAAAAACTGCAACTCCACTTTCAAAGTTACTGTTCTTTTCACCACTAATCATCTCTAGAAGCATAATGCCGAAGCTAAATACATCAGATTTAACTGAGATTCGTCCGTGATTCAAGTATTCAGGAGCCATATATCCACTGTATTTATATAAAAATCATTAATTTTTTGATCTCAAAGATTATGTTAAAAATATACTAAATGTATCCTTACCGGGTTCCAGCTATTCGTTTGGTCTGTGCTCGAGTTTCATCAGTGTTGAATAACCTCGCGGTTCCAAAGTCTGCAACTTTAGGGTTCATCTCTTCATCCAAAAGAATATTACTCGGCTTCAAATCACGGTGAATAATCTTAAGGTGAGAATCTTCATGAAGATAAAGAAGAGCTCGAGCAATGCCTTCTACAATTTTGTACCTCACTTCCCATGTAAGAAATGAACGTTTCTCTTCATCTACACATATTTTAATAGAAAAGCTTATTAAAGAAGGGTCCAAAATGCAACAGTCTTACGAAGGCTTACCGAATATAAAGTGATCAAGACTTGAATTAGGAACAAACTCGTAGACAAGAATCTCTTCATCTGCCTCAATGCAAAACCCAAGAAGTTTAACTAGATTCTTATGTTGGAGTCTTGTCAAGAGTGAAACCTCATTTTTAAATTCTATATCTCCTTGTCCTGAACCTTTTATTAATCTCTTCACTGCTATCTCTTTCCCGTTTAGTAATGTCCCCTGAAACCAGTTCTCGAGATTTGTTAGTTATCCAATACCAATAGTCATATAACAGAAAAAGGGTTATACTACCTTATAGACCGTACCAAATCCACCTTTGCCAAGAGTATTTTCAGGCGAAAAGTCATTGGTTGCCATTAAGATCAAACCAAAATCAAACCTCAACATAATCTGACCATCAGAATCAGAGTACTCTGCAATACCAACTAAAACACGAAAGAAAGAAAGAAAGAAATAAGCCTTTCGTTGTTTTCTTCATTAGAAATTTGATCAAGATATAAAGTACACTTACAAGTCATTTCGTTATTTGATTTTCTTCTTCTCCGAGCGTAGACTTTGATGCATCCAATAAATACCAAAAGATTAATGACAGTAAAAACAACAACTATGGCTATAATTCCACCATACTTTATGCTTTTCCCTGCAAATTATTAACGTCTTAGAACCTCTTTTTTATATTTACAAATTGTCAATTGTGACAAGGCAATGTCATTTACCTTTTTCTGGACTTTGAGCCTGAGGCCGAGGAGGAGCGGGAACTCTTGTAAGATTATCAAAAGCATCATGGAATGCGAATAGATCCCATCTGAAATTACAGCTCGGACGACGAACCTGGGATCCCTGTCTTCCCCAATAAACTTTTTTATAAAGCGTTACACATTCTTCCAAACATATTCTACACTCCTGAGAGGTTATATCAGGTGTGCATTGCATCAACATGAAAACATCTGGAAACTCTGTGAACTTGGCTTTTTCGACACTATAGTACTTCATAACCAAGGAGGTTTCAGCTTCTATGGTTGCTTGGAGGCTCCGATTAACCATTGCATCCCACTGATTTGTGAAAAGGGTCATATCAGTGGATGGATTGAGACCTTGTGGACTTGGGAACATAAGGACAGGTTGAAGTTCGAAGGCACGGAAAGTTGATTGGTTTGAGGAACGCACAAGACAAGAAACATCATCTTCCTCGTCATTGTCCCATGTGAACGAATCCGTGCTGTTTGGGCAATCCAATTCTATACGTTGTGCTGCTTTTTGGATACAATTGATACAAGCTTGTCGATCGTAGCCTCGTGCGCAGAGGGCAAGACCGTGAACTCTGTTTGGATTTTCGCCAAGTGAAGCATTGTAGAAGCCACCATTGCTAACGACTTTATTACCAAGACTAAAGAAGAGGTTACGGCGGTTATGAGCGAAACTAACATTAACATTGAAGTTGGTTTCGACACATGCGGCAGAGTCATAGGCGGCGTCGAGTGTTTGAATTTGAAAGACAAGAAGAAGAATATAAGACAGGAAGATCATTTTTTTATTTCCACTAGTGTTAAAAGAAGTACTCGAATTTAGAGCGTTGCTACATTTATAAAGGTGAGATGAGAAAGCTGACATTAATTGACTTCCAAAGTGATAAGATGCGTATCGGTTGGTTCTCTAAGATGGACAATTATCTTCTAGGAAATTGCAAATCAAATATTTAAATTTAGGATAGTTTCAATTTTCTTTCGAGTCTCGCTTCGAAAGATTCTCAATTTTATATGAGTCAACCTATGTTTCAAGTCGTTGCTTCCTCTTCTTCTTCCTAAATTGTCTCTACGTGGTTGTACTTGTTAGTATTATTAAAATTGTCCATTTTGTTAGTGGTCCCAGTGATGATTCATTAATAATGGAGTGCCCAATGGTGCTTGACTTGAGGATGGAGTTAAAGTCTCACTAGCAACAAAGTAATAATATCTAATATTATTATAAGCAATCCATTTGATAATAGAATAACCTTATAAGGAGTTGAGTCCTTTACTAAAAAATCTAATTTTCATTAATTGACCAAAACTACAATTATGGATTCATATATATGCATGTAATTGACCTAAACAAAAGTCATAAACCGAAGAAAAAATGTAAATGATATTGGTTTATACTATACGAATTTACAATTTTAAATCAAAGACACTATATACGAGATGAAATAAAAATGTTTTGAAGACCCTCTTGCCTATGATTGACCGGAAAAGCGAAGGGTGCAAAGGCTTCATAAAAATATATGGAACTTGATGTTAAAAAGAAACAAGGAAAAGGTTAAACAAACCTTCAATTAACCTTTTTCCCAATTATATGACAATCCATTTCAGTGTGCTTGATATGCTTGATGTTTTTGTGGAAGAAAAAGTTTTAGCTACGTGTATCGTTGTATTATAAAATAAAGTAAAGTGGATTTATCTTTGGAAACCTACAATTCACATAATAAATTTTTCAGCTAAAAAATATCATCAACAACTAAAGACATGTTCTCTTTTATGCCTTAGCACAACATTTTGAAACTTACTTCTTCTGAGACTTCCAAGAGATGAGAGAAGATCTGTGCTATTATAGACATTAATAAATATCTAATTTAGATATGATCCAAAGAGAAAAATAAATTCTTAAAGATATGGAATTAATAAAGATTAGACTTAATCTTTATAGAAAATTTCATATCTTATCATAATTAGGAATTCTGATTTCTCACCGAGAATAGGAAATACCCATGCCTATAAATACAGCTCTCCCTCATTGATTCAGATCATCCAAAAATTTCAGAGCAACTAAGAGAATAAGAGCTAAATAAAATCCCAGAGAGTCAAGAAAATTAAAACCGTTATTTTGAGAGATTTCTGAGAGAGCTTTTATTTAGTTGTACACGTTCTTTATATCAATAAAGAACCAGTTTTTCATAAAGTTTTAAATCCCTAATCGATTTCTAAGGCATAGAAAGGTGTAAAAAACCTCAACAATTGGTATCAGAGCTCCAGGAAAAGGAGAAGAAGGCGTGTGCAAAGGAAGACAATCACATATCTAGGAGCTATCTTCCATAAGCAATTTATTAAACAAGATAAATTGATATGGATCACACTCAAGCTAGATTTGAGATTGAGAAGTTTGATGGAAAATGGGATTTTAGATTATGGAAGTACAAGATGACGATGCAACTAGAACTCCAGAAACTAGAGTCATTCATCAAGGAACCGAAAACACCTGTAGAAGGTGAAGAGGTTAAAGAAGGTGAAAAAGAAGAGGATGGTGAAGCTAAGAAGGTCAAGCCTGTCACGCATACTAAAGAGAATCACAATCGAGCTAAGAACCTAATCCGCAGAGGATATGCCAGGAATTGACATCAATGTAGCCTGCCACGAACTTACCGTCGACCCGACTTTCAAACTCTTCAAACAGAAAAGGCAGAGATTGGGTCCTGAACGCGTTGCTATAGTAAACGACGAAGTCGAGAAACTCCTCAAATTCGGGTCAATCACGGAAGTTAGGTATCCTGACTGGCTCGCTAATCCAGTCGTGGTTAAGAAGAAAAACGGAAAGTGGCGGGTCTGCATTGATTTCACCAACCTCAATAAAGCGTGTCCAAAAGATAGTTTCCTACTGCCGCATATCGACTGCCTCGTAGAAGCCACAGTAGGAAACATACTATTATCATTCATGGACGCCTTTTTGGGTTATAATCAGATCATGATGAATCCTGACGATCGCGAGAAAACTGCTTTCATCATTGATCGTGGCACTTACTGCTACAAAGTAATGCCCTTCGGCCAGAAAAACGATGGGGCAACCTATCAACGATTGGTCACCGTATATTTTCCAAAGAACTCGGAAAAACGATGGAAGTATATATTGACGACATGCTTATGAAATCCCTCGTGGAACATAACCACGTCGCTGATCTACAGAGATGCTTCAAAAAATTAAACCAACACAACATGAAACCTCAACCCGGGTAAGTGCAGGTTTGCCATAGCATCAAAGGAGTTCCTCAGATATCTTGTCACATACCAAGGTATCGAAGCTATCTGGAAATAGATCCCCGCGCTGATTGAAATGGCTTCCCCGAGAAACAAGCGGGAAGTGCAAAGTCTAACTGGTAGGATCGCTGCACTTAACCGCTTCATCTCGCGATCGACGGACAAGTGTCTCCCTTTATACGATATTCTAAAAGGGAACAAAATTTTCAAATGGTCAGACCAATGCATAAAAGCCTTTCAACAGTTGAAACGTTACATGGTATCACCTCCAGTCCTCGCAAATCCAGTCGTTAGGGAACCTCTCTTCTTATACATTTAGTATCGACAATAGCCGTAAGCGGTGTCCTCATTAGGGAGGATTGCAGCGAACAAAAGCCAATTTTTTACGTGAGCAAAACCCTACTTGAGGCTGAAATACGGTACCCGCTTATGGAGAAATTAGCCCATGTTGTAGTAATGTAGGCACTGAAAATACGACCATATTTCTAATCTCATTCGATAATCGTCCTTACAACATTCCCATTGTGAACAATCCTGCTTAGCCCCAGTCAGTCGGGAAGGCTAGCCAAATGGGCAGTCGAATTAAGCGAGTACGATATCGAATACGGTACAAAGACATCCACAAAATTTTAGGTCCTCGCCAACTTTCTAGTAGAACTCCCAATGGAAGGTATCATAAATCAAGAACCAGACTCACTCTCGACTCTCCATGTAGACAGATCCTCATCCAAACAAGGTTCAGGAGTCAGGATCTGGCTCACGTCTCTAGCCGAAGAAATACTAGAACAGTCGCTTTGTCTCGTATTCCATGCATCAAACAAAAAAAGAAAAGTACAAGGCGCTTATCGCCGGATTGCGATTAGCCCATGGACACGAAATATGAAATATTCACGCCTATTGCCATTCGCAACTTGTGGCAAGCCAATTCAGCGGAGAATTCGAAGTCAAGGACGAAAAAATGGAATCATACCTGAAACTCTTTAGGGACCTGTCCCAAGGTTTTGACTAGTTCACCTCACGCGAATACCTCGCCCACAGAACATGCAGGCCGACACTCTAACAGCTCTAGCCTCGAGCTATGATCCAGGTCTCAAACGAGTTATCCGTATGGAGTTCATCAAACATCCGAGTATCAGCCCCCGATCGTAATAAACTTAATCCAGTCACTAGACGAAGATGTCAATGAGACAAATCAATCCGAAAAAAATCCAGAGTAACTCGGATGCAAATGCGATAAACTATGGATTCAAGAAATTCGATCCTACATAGCTGAAGGAACACTTCCTGCAGAAAAATGGGCCGCTCAAAAAGTCAAAATTCATGTCGCACGATACGCCCTAGTGGGAGGAGAAATCTATAAACGAAGTTTTTCCGGACCCCTCATAACTTGCGTAGAAGGAGAAAAATCACGGAAAGTTATGGAAGAAGTCCATTTCGGCTCATGCAGGAATATTATGGCGAAAGATCTCTTGCAATCAAAAATAAAACGTCACGGATATTACTGGCCAACTATGGTTAAGGACTGCGAGAAGTTCACCCGGAAATGCGAAAAATGCTAGAGGCACGCACTGACAATCCATCAACCCGCAGAACTCCTCTATTCTATTTCTTCACCATACCTATTCATGCGTTGGGCAATGGATATCGTCGGGCCCATGCATAAATCTAAACAGAAACGTTTCCTACTGGTCCTGATAGATTTATTTTTAAAATGGGTTAAGGCCAATTCGTACGCCAGCATCAAAGATGCACAAGTCAATTTCGTATGGAAAAATATCATTTACAAACATGGGTTCCCCTACGAAATCATGACAAATAACATATCTCAGTTTATCTCTACGAGATTCGATGCATTCTGCAAAAAATGAAAAATACGGCTAACAAAATAAACTCCCAGATACCCTCAACAAAACCATACTAGATGGACTGAAGAAGCGCTTGGACGCCAAGAAAGGACGATGGGCCGAAGAGCTCGAAGGAGTCCTCTGATCACATAGAACAACGCTACAAAGAGCAACTGGAGAAACTCTGTTCGCCTTCATATATGGGTCGGAATGCATGATTCCAGCGGAAGTAGAATTTTTAGGGATACACAGAAAACTGCTCCCAGAGCAAAATGAAACGAATAACCTAATGTTGCTAGAAAATCTCGACCACATCAACGAGCGTCGGGATCACGCCCTCATACAAATCCAAAACTACCAACAAGCGGCCGCAAAAGATTACAACTCGAAGGTACGAAGTCGCAAATTCAAAGAAGGCAACCTAGTCCTACAAAGTCTTCCAAAATACTGCTGAACAGAACGCAAGAATATTAGGAACAAATTGGGAAGGACCGTACATGGTCACGAATGTGGTCCGACCAGGTGCATACAAAATCGCCACAAATCAAAACGTTAAAATTCCGAGAACCTGGTACGCAATGCACCATAAAAAAATACTATCATTAAAATAAATGATACTATGACTGAACTACGAGAAGACTTGATCCCGAAGAAGGATACGTAGGCAACTTTTTCACTGAAAAAGTGCAGTTGTCCCTCCTCTAAAACAAGGGGGAGAGAAGGTACGTATACATAGACTTGTATACTCCCATATTTTAAAATATTTTCACTATGTACTCGATATTTTTGAAACTCTTACGCAATAAAAAAAAAACTTATCCTGCCTTAACAACTTTTTTGCATCTTCTTGATCGCACATATTCAATCACACTCCAAATATTTTAGATCCTCGTATAATCCATAAACAATAGTCATACGAAAAACTCTGAACACTCTCCTCGCCCGTAAAGGCAAGCTTATCATCTGGCAAAATCACACAAACATTCCCCAAGCATATCTTGAAAAAACGAACGGAAAATGAACTTTCGGAAAAAGCAAGACCTCGCGAACTCTGAGAATGAAATTCCAAGCTCGTACAAACACAGTCTTTGCAGACTATAGAAACCAAAATAAGCAAACACCAAGCTAAACTCGTCGACTGGCCCCTGGCAGACAAAGTAGTCACCCAACCTTTCATAAGATCGGTTCTCATAAGCCCGACACAAGGGTAAATAGCACAATAAATACCAATTTTTGTCAGCACTTCCAAACGGTCTTCGGAGAAATGCTCGGTCCCAAATCGATAGGGATCTATCGCAGATTCCAATGTTGAAACGGAAACAGGTTGAAATAGTAAACATGATACGTAAGCCGGAATAAGTCACCGCACCCCTTAACCAAGATTAAACCTAGGTCTTTCCCTAAACCCAACACACTGGTCTCTAACATCTCTAGACATAGTATCCAACACTGGTATGAGATCCCTAAACTTGTCTCCTCGATTACATCTGGTAATTCGCGAATGCCCAGAACCAACTTTTTAGAAAAGGCGCATGAATAAACAACCCTAGCGACCACCGGAAAATGAGGTACGAACTGAATACTCATATCCATAACTCCAAACACTTAACTCAAAAACTTGATTCGAACAAAAGCCACAAAGCGGCAAGAAAAACCCAAAGCCACATACGGCCAGGTTAGTTAAATAGGCCACACTAGGCCAACATAAACACAAAAAACATAAATATGTCCTAAATAGGACTACGATCTCATTCGTCATTCAAGATGAGGACCTCGTCCTGATCCGCTTCGCCACCAGAACCCTCCGTGACATTTACTAAGTCTATCACCGCACAGTTGCGATCCGTCGGATCATTTATGGACCGCCCAGGAAAGGAATCAACGAGATCCAGTTCAAACTCCACAACTAGAATCACATGACTTGACGAACCCGCGACAACCTGTACTTGACATTGAAGATGGCGTAGCTCTTTCGCTTTAGCTCTTCTAGCTTTCTTCTCTTGGAACTCCAGGAATCTCACAACTAAAGAAGGGATCTCCTCGGGAACAATAGAACTGGAAGAACCTCCCGAAATAGTGTTATCTGTTGTGGTCATGCCATTCTTCTAGGGAAAAGTCATCTTAACAGAAGCTTTCAAAATGGAAGTTTGGAAATAATGAGAATGAATGGAAGGGAGAGTAAGCACCCACTACTTATAGGCAAGTGTTTTCGCAACAAATTTATCCTAGAATTTTTATAAAACTAGGTTTCAGATATTTTTCGATCGTAAGTTTTGATCAAAACACACATTTCTCGCTCGCAATGTCCAACACGAACATCGCGAGCTGGAGGGCTAACTGTTGGGGTCAAAAATGGTACATTCGATACCAACAACCAAAAAATACGTAAACATCTTAGCGACATCGATCGACGGAACGTATTCACTAAACTTTCGGAGATACGTTTCGGAAGAGAAGCGTAACAATTATCGGAAAGTTAGGCAACCACCTCTTCACTCTTTTGTCCTTAGTCGAGAAGGTTTTGTCCCATCGGGTTTTCCTATCACTAAGGTTTTAACGAGGCAAGATGGTTCAATTATGACTGAAGATCGCAAAAAACTAAAGATGCTACGATGAAATCGGAACGACGACAAGTATTCTCTGACAAATACCTTGAGCTCCGTACGTTGCTTACACATGAAGATGCAAAACCAATAAGCTGAATGTCTCACATTCAGCTCGTTAGTTAGCAAGCTGAATGGCATACATTCAGCTCGCCAGTTACCGAGCTGAATGGTAGACATTCAGCTCGCCAGTTGGCGAGCTGAATGACGCATATTTAGCTCACCAGCTGGCGAGCTGAATCTCGCCAACTG
Organism: Iberis pinnata; assembly: GCA_900406425.1. NCBI lineage: Eukaryota > Viridiplantae > Streptophyta > Magnoliopsida > Brassicales > Brassicaceae > Iberis > Iberis pinnata. The sequence goes on along the minus strand of OVBE01004368.1, from coordinate 14,033 downwards.
GTGAGCTGAACCTCGCAAATTGAGCTCACCAATTGTTGAGCTGGATCTCATAAATTCAGCTCGCCGATTAACGACTTGATTTTATCTTGAACCCTTCATCTTTTTTCGTATCATTTTGAGATTCCGTTACAACTTTGCGACTAAAATCATAAAACTTATTCTCTACGTATAGATATCGCAACGATACGACTATTCCTTACGGATCGCATAAGTTTTGGGAGTCCTTTCATATGTTTCAAATTGTATAACATGGCTAAACGACCAAAGGTATTATTCGCCGAAACGATCGCAAGGATATGTTCGTATCTTTTAATCATACAAAGCGGTAATGATCAATTTGTCGTAAGGCCCATATCGTATCGATGCACGAAATACCAGTTGTCCGATGAGAATCGTTAAACCGCATAACGGCCCAATAAGGCCTAAAATGCGATCAAAGGCCCACTACGCTTCTAAGCAAGAATCTAGACCAAGTACGATGACGTTCACAACTTGTTGCGCAAGACATAGAGAAATGGAAGGAATTCGGAAAAGGAAAGTTTCCGGAAAAGAAAAGGAAAGTTTCCGCTAAAGAATCGGGGACCAAAAAAGGAAAACGGGCAAGCAAGGAGTCTATATAAGGAGGATGAAGGGAAGAAACTAGCCACGTTCGACATTCTACACACCAAAGACTTAGGGCTTTTAAACTTTTATTCTGCTTTTAGAGAGTTGTGATTCAAATTAGTTTTTTACGGTTCCGCTGTTAGTTCTTGGGTATTTTCCGATTGTTCTTACGGCCAAAACTGTCGCCTGATTGTAAAATGTTCACGAGATTCATAATAAGAAACATCTTTCGCCCTATTTCGTATTCTTTAAATTTCGTATTATTTCATTAGTTGTCGTACTCTGATTCTGTTTGTGTTTGGCTCACAGAAATCCGGGATCTCTGGAAAGTTAGAGTTCACTCTGATTTTCCGTAACTAACGGATATCAACCATGCAAATTTTGGTTCCCACACCCCTTAAAACCGACAATAACCCTAGGTCTTGCCCTAAATGCAGCACACTAGTCTCTAACATATCTAGGCATAGTATCAAAAACTGATAAAAGATCCCTAAACTTGTCTCGTCGCTCACACACGCAAATCCACATAACTCGGAAAATGGATTTTAAGAAAAAATTTCACACGAAACGGATAAGCTAAATGAGCGACAAATCAGAGAACGAAATAAAAATTGACTACTCGTAATTTTGTCTGGAAAAATCATAATTTACACAACATAATCCATTTTACAAAAGTCTCAAGGCAACTGGGATTTAGAGGCACCTACGGCTAATCCCGACAAAATGAAAATGGCCACACTTGGCCAAAATTATAACCTAAACATGGAACATACACCCTTTATACATAAATTTTCGCTCCTCATGAGTCATACTCGAAGAAGCCATAATGCAACAGTCGCGTCTTCATCACCACAAGTAGCGGTCATGACTTCTGCAAAACCAGAGGAAATGAGGATTGGATCCCAACGCTCCCAAGTCCTCTCTTTAATCGGAGAGAACGAAGAATACATTTCCACACCCCTTCATACATCAGGAAATCTTGTCCATCTCATTGTTATATGATTGGGCAGTATGTTTGATATGCCACAAGTTATTCACGGAACCGCGACATTCACGATATTCCTCGAAGGATTGGTACAATTTCTTGAAACAATCGTTTAGCCAGTCTAGTCGCCCACGAAAAAGTTTGGTCACCCACAACAAAGTATGGTCGACCACGACGAAATCTGGTCACCCACGATGAAGTACGGTCGTCCATGATGAAGTCTGACCGTCGACGATGAAGTCTGGTCACCCACGATGAAGTTTGGTCGCCCACGATGAAGTCTGGTAACACACGACGATGAAGTTTGGAAACCCACGACGAAGTCTGCTCGCCCACTGTTGGGGACAAAAACGGTCACGATGAAACTAATGCCTCATCAAGCCATTGCAATCCCAATCAACAGAGCATGTTGACCAAAGTCGCAAAAACTCCCAAAAATATGTTTGAAATAAAAAGCACAACGATCTTGTAACTGTTAGGAAACCACCTATGTACTCTTTTGTCCTTAGTCGAGAAGGTTTTGTCCCACCAGGTTTTCCTATAACTATGGTTTTAATGAGGCAGGATGGTTTGACCAACGTTCGTACAAAGCTAAAGACCACGACATATACGTATCAGAACAACGACAAGTATGTCAAGACTTTACGATAAACATCTTAGGCTCCGAACGTTGTTTACAATCAGCAGAACGACCGCTGAACGCACAATCAGCTCGCCAGTTGGCCAGTTGAATGTCACATATTCGGCTCACCGATTAGCGAGTTGACTTCATCTTGAACCTCTCGTCTCTTATGTCCTATCATTCCAAAGTTCCTTTGGAACTCTGCGAGAAAAATCATAAAACTCATTCTTTTTGTACAAATGCCGAGATCATCGTGTTAACGATAACAATTATCCTAAACATTGAAGTTACCTTATCTATGCAATTATTTCTTACGGTTTGCGGAGGAATCATGAAATCCTCTCGTATAAGGCTTAATCCGCAGAAGAATCAGAGACCTAAAAGGAATAAGGTCTAAGTCTGAAGCCTATATAAGAGAGATGAGGAGAAAGAGATGACACACATTCAACTCACCGCAAAAGAGATTTACCACTCAATTAGGTTTACTAGTCTTAGGTATTACGACTACGGAATTCGCCAACAGCTCACGTAGCCAAGGCTTATCACCTGTTGTAACGCGCTCATACGTAGATTCAGAGTAAGACTACTTTTTCTCTCCTTTTGTTATTAAATTCATATTTGTATTTTATTATTTTCGTGTTCTGATCTTTCCGAGTTTGACTCACATAAATCTGGGATCTCTAGAAAGTTAAAGTACGCACTTATCATCCGTAACTAACGAAAATCGACACTGTGAATTTCCGTTCCCACAATTTGGCGATAGAGAGAGGGGGCAAGTGATTTCTTTCATGTCAAACAACCAGTTCAGAAACATGAATATCGAAACTCAAAACAACCAGCTCGTGACGGTCTTCCGCCGCAAGAAAATGTTGAGCAGACTCCACCAACGAATGTCACCACAGTCAACGCAAACGCAAACACTGCAGCGTTCGAGGAGATTAAGAAGATGTCTCAACTCTCGAATAGAAGTCAGAAGAACAAGATAAGCTAACAAGCTCTCTTGAAAAACAAGTAGGAACCCTAACTGCAAGAACCAAAGCCATCCTCCCGCGCGAAACTACTAAGCTCTGTGGGAGAAAACTCAATTTTGTAACCTCACATGACGGGACGCAAAGCATGCAGAAGGAACTGCCAAAAAACATCCTGACGAGGTAACTCCTGATACGACACTAAAAATAAGATAACAAAGCCGAACGAGTTGATCTGGAGCCCAGTGAATCGTCCGAAGAGTCGGCCAAAGATGAGGACGTACATCCTAAAAGGGTTAGAGACCGTTCGACTCGACAAAATCCCTGGCTTGATAAGCCCATGACCAAGAAGAAGAATATATCTTCTGGATCGATCAAGAGAAACAAGCCGAGGAACAAACGCCGAGAAGCTCACAAGGCTACTAAGTATGATTTCGATGCAATTCGGGTTTCTCAGTGAATCCCTTGCTAAAACTGTGCACGAAATACAGGTGGAAAAATCACAAATTCACCATGGTATTAGCCCGGCTCCGGAAATCGACTGACTCTTTGAGGAGGCATGGAGAACTCCGTTCACGGCTCGTATAACTAACGCCCAGATTTTGGACCCCAAAAATGTCAGAACCCCGATGTATGATGGTTCCACGGATCTGAAAGAACACTTACATGCCTTTCAGATTGCGATGGCAATGTCAAAACTGGGGGAAGGCGAAAAGACGCAGGCTTCTGCCTTATTTTCGTCAAACATCTCCATGAGGCTGCTCTCGAATGGTTGTCCCGACTGAAATGAAACTTTATCACGAGTTTCCAATAAGTTTACTCGGAGTTTCTCAAACAATACTCCATGTTCATTGATAAGGAGACTTCCGATGTCAATATTTGGAGCATCGCTCACAAAGAGGAAGAATCTCTTCGAGATTACATGAAGCAGTTCAAGATCATAATGTCAAGAGTCAGTTGCATCAGCGAGAAAGTGCCGTAGACGCGCGCCACATAACTCTCTGGTACAAATCCAAATTTAGAAAATGGATAGCCCTCGAGAAACTGCGTAGGATTCAAGACGCCTTGCATAAAGTCACATACTTTATTAACATCAAAGACGAGATAAGGGTTCTGGTGCAAAAGCATATGCCAACAAAGGCATCCACAAAAGATGTTCCCTCTAAACAAAAAAAAAAAAAAAAAAAAAAACCATCATAACGACCAGTACGTCCATCACGAAGGGGAGGACCTTCGAGGAGCGCATAACTACCCTATATACCAGCCGTCCGAAAGAGGAAAATCGTCAGGAAACACCTGGACCCGAAACACCTCTTATGATGAAAATTTTTTTTGCGAGTTTCAGCAACCAAAGGGTCACTCCACGGGAAAATGCAAATTCCTTGGAGCGAGATTATTGGCAAAGCTACTCATAGGACAGATGTTGGAAATACCCAGCGTAAACGATCTCCTCAAAGAGGCAAATCGGCCGCCTAGACAAAAACAGGCACCGCCGAGAAAGAACGCGTCCCAAGGTCCACAAACGGAAGGAAAGCATAGAAGAGAGCCTAAGGATAAAACCGGCAACGTCAATTGCCACCGAGTAAACATGATAATTGGAGGATCGCAATATTGTCAAATTATCGTTTCCGCAATCAAAGCTTATCATGGAAAGGCTGAAATGGTGCCACCTAGCCCGATCACCTTCTCTTCACATCTTCTGATTTGTCGAATAACGCTATTACTTTCTAGGAAAGAGAAACTGTTGGAATCGACACCCTTCATTGCGATCCCCTTGTAATCGACCTCGTCATAAGGGATCTCGTGGTCGCAAGGATCCTCGTCAACACAAGCAGCACCATAAACATGATCTTCCTTGATACGCTATACATGATGAGCTTTAAGTTGTCTAAAGTCACACCCACGTCGAAGCCATTTCACCGGATTCTATGGCACAACAACCATGACTCTCGGATCAATTCAACTTCTTGTCATGGAAAAGGAAGTCACCAAAAAATTTTGATTTCACGGTACTCAATCATCTTGCCATTTACTACGCGATCGTCGGATTACCTTGGATAAATTCCAAGAAGGCAGTTCTCTCTACTTACCACTTAGGCATCATATTCCCTTACTACTTAGGCATCAAAAACAAGCAAGACTTTGTTTCTTAGCCGAGCATAAACTAAGATGGGTCACCACGATACCAGTGATCGGACCCAAACGAATGAAGACAACTTAGGCGTCGCTCAAATTTTTCTTGGAAAACCTGACAACGCTTCAGAAAAACATGAACCATATTCGTCAACTCCATAAATGGCTCAACCAAAGGAAGGCGACCAAGCCTCCGAGCCCAACATCCCAGACCAAATGGCACAAACAACGTCCGAAAAATTTGTCGACCTAACTGTAGCCACTGCAGCTAAAACAAACTACGCAGCATCGCCAAGCGAGTAATCTAACTCATGGCAACAAACTGAACTACGAGACGGTTTGATCCCCAAAAAGGATATGTAGGAAATAAGAAAATCTGCATTCATGTAATCGATATTTTTAAAACTTTTACGCAATAAAAAATCACATTCTACCTTAGATATTTTTCACATCATCTTGCAAATCACACGTGTTCAATTACACTCAAAAACTTCTAAATCATCTCATAACCCGGAAATGGATATCTTACACAAAATCCTCCTAACGAAAACTCTAACACTTTCTTGACTCGCAAAGGCAGACATACCCTTGAACAAATCATGAGAACACTTCTCAAACATAGAACACAAAGCCTGCGAACGAAATAAAAACTTTCGGGAAAAGCGAGACGTCGCGATCTTCCGGAAACAAACTTCCAAATTCGTACAAACACAGCCTATGCATACTGCAAAACCAAAACAAGGAGGCATTCACTCCTATTCCGAATCCGTCGATTGGTCCCCAATAGATGAACTAGTCACCTAACCTTTCAAAAGATTGGTTCTCACACATCTGACACAAGGATAAACAACGATTTAAGAAAAACCAAAATGTTGGTCAGCACTTCCGAACGAGATACGTAAGCCGGAATAGTCACTACACCCCTTAAAACCGAGAGTAAACCTAGGTCTTCCCCTAAACCCAATACACTGGTATCAAACATCTCTAGACATATTATCAAAAACTGATATGAGATCCCTAAATTTGTCTCATTGCTCGCACACGCATATCTATGAAACTCAAAGATCATATTCTCCGAGAAAAGCTGCACCTAGAACGGATAAGCTAAACGCAACGACAAATCAAAAAAGAAATACGAATTGGCTACTCATAATTTTTTCTTCAATGAAATACATATATAAACACAAATTACAAAGAGCCCCAAAGGGTAGGTTTTTCAGGCCACACACGGCCAGTTCAACTAAAATGGCAACATTCGTCCAAGATCGCAACAGAAAACATACTCCATTATGCAAATCGACATTCAACATTGACTAGGATCAAAGTAGCCGGTACACGATGCACCAAACGTTCCCAGACCCTGGTCCACCGCCTCTTCGTCATCACACGCTGAAACACCAAGAATCGGAGCCCAGCATTCCCGGATCTCCGACTCCATCGGAGGAATCACGGACCTCACGTCCTTGTACCTTTCAAAGTACCCAGACATTTTCTTTGACTCAATGTCGTACTAGAAGCCAGGCTGCTTGGCATGATATAAAATGCATGCAGAACTACGATATTCACGCCAATCTTTGATGGTTTAATGCGTCTGCTCCAGCTTATCAAAACAGGCTCCAAAATGCGCCGAACAATCTGTCACAACGGAGATAATCTTGCGCTTGTCTCGCCTAACTATATGGCAAACCTCGAAGGCTTGCTTCCGCACCAGCACTTCCATCTATATCTTCAGACGAAAGTTGTCCTCCTTGGTTTATCTACACTGTACCGAGCTACATGCGCCTCCTAGTCCCTCTCTTGGAGAGCCTCCTCCATTATATGGATAGCATGTCAGGATGCCATTAAAAGTTAGCAAATATACCCACAAAAACATAATCGTGTAAACAAGTGCTAACCACCATGTATGGTGCGAAGCCTTGGCACACGGTTTTGACCTCATAGTTCTCTCCAAGGCAGGAGGCTGAGGTGGCTAAGCATCCAAAAAATTAAAAAAACAAGTTCAAACGAGTGTAGCGGGATGCGATCCAAATTGTTAAAGTTTTTCAAGCATACCTCGGGGACCGATCCTTCTCCAGTGTGAACAGAACCACCAACAACGTCCTTATTTCGTGGGGACCTTTCCCTATATCTTCCGGAAGGAAGCTCATACGGAACAAAATTCTCCATCGTCGGCTCCTCTTCTTCAATAACGATTTCAGGGTAAGTACAGGCGTTATGGTAAGTAACGATGTTTCATGCTTGCTGCGGTAAAAAATGCCTCTAGTGAATCGGGCCACCTCGGAGGAAATCCTTAACAACGGTCAGATCCTCTGGAAACGGGGGAATAGTATTGGGAACTACATAACAAAGAAAAGATGGGCGTTAGACATCAGCCAAAAGAATTCTAAACTCAAGTACCCCGTCACGATACCATATCGACCCTATCTCCACCTAAAAAGGGGTATATATTCCTCCTCGACGGCTGCACTACTTATCAAGACAAAGAAGTAACACTCTTTCCAATGCAAAAACTTGTTTTGGAACGACTAAATAATCCCCATATTGCTCTGAGGCACCAAGTAATACTGGAGCGTGTTATGCACTCTCTTCTCATGAATAAGCACGATCAGGTAGTTGGTGTCCAATTGACGAACTAAATCTTGTAAATTCAGCTCATCAGTTGGTGATTTGAACATCGCACATTCAACTTGCCAGTTGGTGAGCTGAATGTCATGTATTCAGCTTGCCGATTGGCGAGCTCACTTCGTCTCGAACCTCTTGTCTCTTGTTTTGTATCATTCAGAAGTTCCGTTGGAATTTTGTGACCAAAATCGTAAAACTCATTCTTTTCGTACAAATGTCAAGATCATCGTGTACATGATAACGGTTATCCTAAACACCAAAGTTACCTTAGCTATGCAATTATTTCTTATGGTTTGTGGAGGAATCATGAAATCCTCTCGTATAAGTCTTAATCATATAAAATGATGACAGCTAACCTAAACGCCAACGATTATCTCAACTATACGATTAAAAGTATCATTTTCCAAGACTGTCATAAGAACGCGTTTGTGTCACTTAATCATATGAAACGACAATGACTAACTTGTCGTGAAGTCTGTATCGCATCTTCGTACGAATAATTGATTCTTCAAAAAGAATTGTAAAATCACCTAAACCGCATAACGGCCTGATGAGGTCTAAAACGCGACAGATGGCCCACTTACAATTCTAGGTGAGAATTCAGCCCAAGTACGATGAAGGTTACAACTTGTTTCGCAAGCCATAAAGAAATGGAAGGAATGCAGAAAAGGAATGTTTCCGGAGAAGAAAAGGAATTCTTCCGGAGAAGAAAAGAAAGATTTCCGCAGAAGAATCAGAGACCAAAAAGGAATACAAACCAACCCCAAAGCCTATATAAGAGAAATGATGAGGAAGAGACGGGACACATTCAACTCGTCTCACAAGAGAACTTAGGGCTTTAAAAGAAATGATGAGGAAGAGACGGGACACATTCAACTCATCTCACAAGAGAACTTAGGGCTTTAAAATATTTTCTGAGGAAGAGAAATGATGAGGAAGAGACGGGACACATTCAACTCGTCTCACAAGAGAACTTAGGGCTTTAAAATATTTTCTGCATAAGTTAGCGAGCTGAGAATAAATTAGGTTTATTAATCTTAGGTGTTTGTACTACGGAATTTGCCAACGGCTCACGTAGCCAAGGCTTATCACCTGTTGTAACGCGCTCATACGCAGATTCAGAATAAGACTACTTTTGCCCTCTTTTTGTTCTAAAATTCAGATTCATATTTTATTATTTCCGTGTTCTAATATTTTCGCGTTTGACTCATAGAAATCAAGGATCTTTGGAAAGTTCGAGTACGCTCCTAATTTTCCGTAACTAACGGACATTGACAGTGCAAATTTTGGTTCCCACACCCACGACAAAGTCTGGTCACCCACGATGAAGTCTGGTCGCTCACGGTGAAGTCTAGCCGCTCACGTCAAAGTCTGGTTGCCCACGATAAAGTCTGGTTGCCCACGACAAAGTCTGGTCGCCCACAACAAAGTCTGGTTGCCCATGCCAATAGATTAACATGAAACCACTTTCGTATGAAATTTAACTCACGTGTATATCTTGTATCAAAGTTTCAGCCTCATCCATCCACAAGAACATCTTCAAACATTTTTAAAATGTTGACCCTTCTGTCAGACTCTGCAACACATACCATGAACGACTAACATTCAGCTTTCTAACTAGCGGACTGGATCTTAACAGTTCAGCTCGCCAGATGGGGAGCTGGACGTCACGTGTTCAGCTTGCCAACTGGTGAGCTAAACCTCACAAGTTCAGCTCTCCAACTGGCGAGCTAACTTCATCTTAAACCTCTCGTCTCTTATTACGTATCAATCCAAAGTCCCTGATACACTCAGGTTTTAACCCAAAGATATTCACTGCAAGTGCACAGCAAACACAATAGTATATGAGGGATCAAATCCAGAGAGACCAAGAAAGCAAGACTCTCGGTTTTAAATCGAATTAAGCTAAGAACATAATAAAGTAATGATTATAATCAAGAAATAGCAATAACGATAAAGTAAAAACGGTTGTAAAGAAATTAATGAAAATGCTAGGCAATAGAAAATTCTGCATATATTCAAGTTAAAGGTCAAGGTTAACATGCATGATTGATTACTAAAAATAGTTCCCAACTCAAAAGAAAACAATAGACTAATCTCCTCCCGAAGTATTAGATCCCTATGCTCGAATTACTAAAGACAAACTCCCGCCGCATTTGGATAATTCGATCATGCATTGCAATTCAGATTCGATATGTTCATAAGCCCCTTAGACAATACTCCCGCAAGAAAAAGCACTTATTCATCTAGATTATATCAGACTTCTTAACTAAATCCCTTTGATTTTATAATTCTATAATCAATGAACTAGTTTTCTACTCTAATTCATGCACTAAGAACTAACCTAGACTGAGAACCTAACAAATTTCAGTCCATTCTATTAGTCCCTAACAATTACCATGGTTTCCCCTTGGAATACCTTAAAACCTAACAAGGTGACTACTCAAACATGTTAGCAAGAACAAAAATAATAGATTGAGTAAACATTGCAGAATTTAAAAGCCAAATAGTATATAAAGAAATAGGAGTTCAAAAATCCTCTCGAATACAGCTGTAGATCTCTTCTCTCTGAAAAACTCTCCAATCCCTTCACCAATAAAAGACTTGTTAATATAAAAATAAGCCAAAAGGCTTTTATAGTCTGAAAATAAATTGATCAGTCGATCGTGTAAAGGGATCGATCGATCCATAGACGGATCGATCGATATGTGCTTAAAGGGATCGATCGATCCAAGTTGGATCGATCGATCTGATTCTCCAAAACTTTTCAAGTGCTTTGGATCGATCGATCTTGTCTTGTCCCAAGCTTGGATCGATAATTCTTCATTCCAAATCGATCCTTCCATGTCCATTTGGTCCATTTGCACTTGAATTCTCCTAAAAATATCATTTTTGCTCCAGAACGTCCCAAACACCAAGAATCCTGAAAAATTTCTAAAACACAAGAAAAAATACTCGGATAATGCTAAATAGTAAGTATAAATACCTACTAAAACGCGTTAAAAACGAGTGATATCAACTCTCCAGATTTAGGTCTTTGTTTTTCCTAAAGTAAAGCAAAAACCACATCTGAAGAAGATGTTTGAAAAGGACCACACAAGAACTCTCAGAATCTCAACAACCCAAGTTCAGACACCAAAAACTACAAGATACCAATCCTAGACAACCACTGCAAATGAACTGTATACCACCACACAACCAATGACATAATTTCTACTCTAAATCCCAAATCAATCAAACCATCAAATATTTTCAACCAGCTCTCTAAATTCAATTAAGTACAAATAATGCCTTTTTTCCTATGGGGTATCGATCAATGTCTGCTAAAGTATCTTTTCTATCAAAGCGTCCATACCTAACAGAGCATCCAACGACTTCTGGTCCTGACCCTTTCCCCCCCCCCCTTTCACACATCCTCTTTTTTTCTTTCTTTTCTTACTTCTTTTTTTTTATCTTCGTATTTTTGCGCTTTTCTTTTCTCTTTTTTTTTAGCAGCCAGAAATTCGCTGGGTTGACTATGGACTTCTAGGTCACGCTTTCAACCATTTTTCTGAACCGTTTTTTATTTTTTGAAGGGAGGGAGAGAAAGGATCCGGATCATACTGAAAGAACTTATCGGTTTTACAGAGAACTGAAGAGCAAGATACCCAGCTTCACAAAGTATAACCAACACCGTAAGAAAGAAAATTTAAGATCAAATTTAAGTTATATCCAAATAGAGCTAGCATCAAATCATCAACAATCCAAAAGACCAGAACTTTCAAAAGCATAGAAGTCAGTCAATGGGGTTACAATCCTAAGTGCGACAATTAATCTAAGTCAATAATCAAGTAGATAATGATATCGAACTTACACCGGGTTAGTAGTCATCATAGATTTTGTTCATTATTCCTTCGACTCGACTAGAATCATATAAACAAAATGAAAAAAAATTTGAAACTTTTTCCCAAAAATCAGAAAACATCAAAATAACGTTAGTAACCATCATATCCCCTCCTCCAGACTTACTTTACACCGTCCCGGTGTGAAAATAAATCCGAAAGAAGGATAAATGACCAGAAAGTAAATAAGTCTAAACACATAAAATCTAAAATAAAAGTAAAATACATAAGTCCAAAGTGAAAAAGAAAAAGGTACTCAAAAATGCAGCGCCATCAGTCTAAAATTTGTCCCGAGCTGCCGCCTCCTATCTCTCCTCTAGCCGAACGCTCCTCATCATCATCACTTTGATCCCGATGTGCTCTAAAACATGATGGACGTCTGATCTTCGCTATCGCGCTCCATATCCTCTAAACCATGCCGTTAGTCCTCTCAACGGCATATGTGGTCCATCTGATCATCTTGGAGTACGTGAAGTCAGAACGTCGAGGCCGCAAATCAAACTCACTGTAATCCTCAGATAGGATGGGTGAACCGTCCTCTGGTATAAGATCTTGATGTCATCACAGAGTAGATCGCCGACTTTGGACCTGCTCTCTGGGGAGTCTTGGTGCATTTGGTACATGTGCAGCTCCTCCCTGTAGGTTATCAGCTCCCGGTAGAAAGAGAATGTTCTCCAGGGAAGGGATACTAGTGATGTCCTGCTGCGGCAACTAAATCTTTCACCTCTGACCTCCTGAATGCAGAAACATGTAGGCCTTGGTCTTCGTGAACCACCTGGTTGAGAAGAGATAAGCCCAATCAACACGGTTGGTCGCCTTAGCCGGAGTAAACAGCCCAAGAGGAATCCCCACATACTGTAAAACTGGGGTAGCTATACTACCTATCACCTCAACCCAAGTCGGGTTTCTCAGCGCATCAATCTTCCGGCTAGCTAGGATCTTTGCAAATATCCATCCCAAGTTAGCGTCATAACGATCTTGGTCCTGATCAGCCTCATATGTAACCATCGTGAAATGGCATAAGGCATAATAAAGGACCTCAAGCTCCTAAGAGTTGACCGCTGCTGCCTCTGATTTGCCAAAAAATATGCAACACAAGATCGTAAGTGCTATGCGGATCAGAGGAAATGTGATCTACAATCATTATATCAGGGAATTGATTGAGGAGAAATTGATTGTTATCGATCATGTTAGCATGGATTTACAACTCGTTGATTTATTCATAAAACCATTGAACTTTAATCGTTTTATTAATATGAGAAAAGCGATTGGTGTTTGTGAAGTCTAACTTGTTTAAATTGATGTAGGAGTCATGAAAAGAATGGCATATGAGTATCTTTGTGTGAATTGACAAGTCATACAGAGTTCTTTTTTGTGTAGTACATTTTGAAAATAACGGCTTGTCATACCATTTTGAAGTGATCAATGTCAAAGAGCTATAAACACTCTTACCATGAAGTCCAAGAGATGAAAAGAGCACTATGATGGTTTTGTTTTAAAAAGGGGGTTTTAGATGTTGAGAAGTCAAGTGATATGTTTGAAACCTGACCGCACATACTAATGGTTATAAAATATTGACTCTTCAAAGGAAATTCCAGTTGCCTGAAGAATTATGTTTATAGACAGAGACTTGAAAAAAATTCAGGATAACGGTATGCGGTATGACATAGTTAAAGATTAGTCAAAATGTCACCAGGCAGAGGTAAGAGTCATTAAGGATATTCAATAAAAATGTGGTTCTTTCTCTTGGCTCAAATAGAAGGTTGAGCATACTCACTCAAAAGTGAGTTTTTAATGCGGAATTTATTACTTATAAATATAAAAAGTGTGCTGATAGGATCACTTGCAATCTGAGCCACTTATGATATTTACTTGGTTGGAATATGTCTCACTATTTAGAGTAAAAGTAAAGATTCAAAAAATTGTTCAAATTAGAGAAATCTTGTATGAATTTTTCCGTTTTTTTTTTTTTTTATCTTCACCAATATAGTNAAAATAAAACTGCAAAGGTACAACCCGAAACCGGCGGAACAACAAGAAATCCCCGGAACAAAACCACAAAAATAAAGCCCAAACAAGAGAAACTACGCCCAAAAGAGGGAATCTATGCCCAAACGAGGGAAACTATGCCCAAAAGAGGGAAACAAAGGTGAAAACAAAAAGAGCAAGACACAACAACACAACCAAGGCTAGCGAGAAGAGCAAAACGAAGGCCGAAA